>NIZV01000501.1:0-18889 GCA_003947045.1 Fusarium ambrosium
GTAACGATAACGCGTCAACTTGATCCTCTCCCATTCAACATAACACATAACACCAACCATGTTGATGACAATAGTCGAACCCAGTCCCGATGTCGAGATGTCTAGCGATATGTCTAGCGAGATATCCGACTATGATGACGAATATGAAAACGACTACGATGTTCTCAAGGCTCTATCCAAGATCCGGACCTCGGCGCCATTGGCTTCCATTTTCAAGTTTGACCCTACATATTACGCTGGTCTGCGTGTCTACGACGTCGGTCTCATCAACGCGCCGCTCCAAGAGTCCCAGGCGCGCCAGCTGATCGCAAAGGCGCGCCGCGAGCGACCGTACCGCAATGGAGGTGATGCCAAGGCCAGCGAGAAGATTTGGGAGCTGGAACCAAAACATTTCAATTTCACAGACTCAAGATGGCGAGTGTTCAAAGAACACATATGCAACAAGATCAGAGTGCAACTCGCGGGATCCAGGGCCATCCAGGCCAACCTCACCAAGATGGTCATCTACGAAGAGGGCGCCCAGTACGAGGCGCGAACCGAGTAAGCCCTCAAGTCACGGATCCTCCTGAGCCGTCACTGATTATCATGGCCGCTGCAGCACCGAGGGGATGAGCAATGGCTTTGCTACACTTATCCTCTGCCTGCCGTCCAAACACAGGGGTGGAGAGATGGTGTTCGAGCATGAAGGCCAGACACCAATGGTCTACAAGTCTTGCGAGATGCCTCAGTCCTTCGCCCTGTGGTACCCCGGAGTATCACACAAACTCCTTCCTGTCACATCGGGTTATCGCTGGGCGCTAATCTTTGAACTTGTGATCGATCAAAACGAGCTACCTCCGCCGACAGGTCTTCTGATGCCTGCCGAAATCCAGGCACTGAGAGACCCTCTAAGCCAGTGGCTTTCTAAGGGCAAACAGTCACGCCTACACGAGTATCTCTACTATATGCTAGACTCACCCTACCCTTTAGGCTGTAACCAACACGGCCTGAAAGGCCAAGACTTTGGCCACGCCCTGGCTCTGAAGGCGATGTCTCACGAACTGCCGTTTGAGGTCTTCCTTGGGTCGTTGGACCGCAAGAAGGCCGACAGAGTACTAACCCTAGTTGACTGTGAGGGTCACATTGTGGCACAGGACCACATCGGATTTAACGACGATCATCTTCTCAACGAAGACACGGCTCTCGAACTTGAGGATGATATGGACGATTGGGTTCGTCTGCACTGTCACTTTCATGATGCATGAGGTACTAACGCATGATCAATAGGATAAGGACGAGCATATCACGGTATGTTGGCTTCCTTTCCCTTTTGCATGGCTGAACGTCGCTCATCCCCGAAACCTAGGTCGTTGCTATAGTCCCCCACGACTCGTTGGTTTCATTCCTAAAGTGCGATGATGAGATGTCGCCTGACGCTCTTCGGCTAGTGACCGACTACCTAGCCAGAGCGTCCTTGAGACGTGAATCTTCCAAGTTTCTTTTCAAAACCTTGATAGATCTCCTCCATCATCCAGACTCGTGGGATATTCTGCGAGGCGAGACCTTGCGGCTCGTCCTCCAAGCCGCGGTCCAGCACGAGCAATTTGACATATTTCGAGAGGTCGCCATCCGTCACTTTGGCACGTTACCAATCAAGTTCTTTAGTGATCTGAGAGACTGGTTAGTGACTGACCCTGACAATATGCTCGAGAGGTTCAAGGGCATTCGAGAAGGGTATGTCTCTATGGTAGACTACTACTCATACAGTCCACCTGCTAACTCATACCAGAGCATCACTCGCCATCTCACTGTATGGACTGCCGAGCCAAAAGTTCAAGGCCATTTCCCTGTTGGCGCCTCACCCCACAACCCAGTCTGCTGATGATGTCAAAACACCGAAACGCATGCTCGACTGGGCTCGGGCAATGACTCGCTCATGCCTAGACAGCCTCGGGTCGGCCAGCTTTGGCCGAGAAGATGGATGGTTCATTGTTGACCTTGCACTATATTTCAGAGACCCCGCCGCCTTCCTGGAGCAGTCGTACGTTCCACCATCTAAAGCTTTGAAGACATCGCAATGCTGACCTTGGGCGCAGCGTCCTACCTAGAGCCAAACGCATGGCCCAGCCCGTTCCGTTCCATCTCGCATTCTTAGTTAAGCTGCAAAAGCAGGGTCCCAAGAACACCCTCCCCGTGGAGGATTGCACTCGTATATTTCGAGAGACAGCCCGTTGGCTTATTGAGTCATCAGACTTTTCAAAGCTTACCAGCGAGGAAGAGGCCAAGAGTTTGGCGATTCAAAAAGCCCGTGAAGCAGGCAAGCCACTAGAATCCATCGATCCAAGTGTGCTTCGATTTAGCTTCCAACCTAAAGCCCTGATCCGCTTCTTTAACTCTCTCATCAAGGAAAGCACCGAGTCGGATGACCTGGCGTCCTTATTCATATCAAAACTCGCCATGGACGCTCCTCGGTTTCCGGCCGACCAGATCCCGTCGTTCTGGATGTCCTTTCTAAACTCAGTCCCGAAAACCCTCGAACCCAACAACATACCCCTCAATACGCCGTGCTATCAGCAGCTGTTCTCTGCCATGTTCAGGTCTTGCATCGAAAATTTCGTTGGCGGCGTGTCTATCAATACCCAACCACCGCAGCACAGCATAAGTTGTGGCTGCACCGACTGCTTGTGGGCGAAAGAGTTCCTTGCCGATTCATCACGGCGCACTGACTCCATTATTTTGGGTGACGCGTTTACGTACGACGGTCGGCGGCTGTCACATCTATCTGCTAGACTCGATACGCCAAGCGTTGATTGCATCCGCGCGGTCCACATGGATACGTCTGGCACAATAATACTAACAGTGACCAAGACACCGTCAGAAGAGCATGTCCGGAATTACAAGGCATGGGTCCGTCGACGGGGGCAAACTCTCTTCATGTTTGAGAAATTCGGGCCTCATCTTAAACTGCTTCTCGGCTCAGATTACTGTCTATTCCTTGACCTGCAGCTCACGACAACTTCAGTCCCAATATCGTTAAAGCCAGTTCAGGAGCTCAAGACCCCGTGCGGGGTGAAACGGAAGTTGCAGGATACGGAATTCATCGAATTGACCGGTACCACAAAGAAGGAGTTGCAGAGTGCGTTACGGAGGGAGTTAAAAAGGGCTAACAAATTCAAGCGTTAGTGAGTGCAGACGTCTTGGGTGATTTATGGAAGGATGCGGATATGTACGAGTAAGGGATGATTTGGAGTTTAACACTGGTATCACGACAAGACGCTCATTTTCGAATCAATATAAAGGGACAGGGTTTGGTCACGAGAAGCATGCTGGCGGATCATGTCTATATCGATACATCCATGTCCTGTTAATGAGCAAGACGAATAAGGAATCCAAGGAACGTACCAGCACAACAAGCTTCACAACTCCCGAGTTTAATGGGATTCTTTGACTTCGACTGAGACTGCATGTTGTCTTGTGGGAGGCTGCATGTGCAGAATAACACACACTCCCCAACAATGATAGCCTTTCCACCGTGACGAAAGCACCAGCAACCACAGCCAGAACGAGCAAGGTAATATAATTCAATATCATCCTCTCGCTATTGTCTCGGACGGACGGTGGCAGACCTAGTTAAAAAAAAAAACGAAATTTGAGAAATAGAGTTCAAGACATCTTATACCAAGTTCGATTCTACCATATATCTTCTGACATCTTTATTATTTTGCCAATTCAGACTACTTTTTTTTTTTACCAAATATCGCAGACTTTCAAATCATCGCCTTACTTATTCTCAATCCACCTGTTATTACCCTTTACACATCTATGATACTATAAGTAGTCATGGGCGTTGTTGGCGAGGATCTAGAGGTACAACTATGTCTTAACCGCAGTAGAAATGTCACAACTAGGGTTTCAATTACATCACATGAACAGATTAATATATTCAATCTAGTTCAGAAACAATTATTATCGTCTCTAAATGTGTCAATTTGCTTCCACTCATGATCCTGTCCACCCATCTTGCAACCCCCTTAGTTGCATGCCCCATCGATTAGATCATGGACTTTTCTCCCCAATAACCTCAATTTCAGCAAACCCACCTCTAAAAGCTGGCAGCCAACGCCAGCACGCCAGACAAAATCCCCCAAAACCTCGTCGATCGATGCGCGCCCGGTCACGAGAGGCCGCATAAGCCCTCATGAGGTTCGTCGACTTCGCCATCGACCTCGCCGCAGTGCTCAATGCCTCACGGGGCGTCGCCGCAAAACATGTCGCCCTCCGGGGTCGGCAGCTCGAGAATTATAGTCGGACGTCGAGTGTTGCTGCTGTGCTGAGGAATAGAGCTGCGCAGAGGGATGCTTATGAGAGGAGGGATGCTGCGGAGGGGAGGGATGAGGTCGTTTACGAGCAGGCTGCGCCCGCTGCGCAACCTACGGAACCGATAGTCGAGACGTCGAAGGATCGAGTACAGACACAAGAGGTCAAGGCAGAGGCTATAAGGACAGAAAAGACTCCATTTGATGGTGCTATTCCCAGTTTCAGGCCGAATCCGCCGCAAAAAACAGCTCCTAAGCCAGCAGAGGAGGAACTCGACCTACCACCAGGGATTGACGTCAATATCTTTCACACTTCAAGAGGTTCCATGATATTGGATCAATTGAAGAAAAAAGGCAGACCAGGAGCTCCCCCACCACTCCCTAGAGCTGGGGGACCTGCAAAGGAACATCCTCTACGCAATTGGCCCCTACCACCTCCTGTACAGCCTGAGCAGACCTTCAAGCCAGCTCCTGAGAAGCCTCGGGAGCCTGAGGTCAAGGTTGAGGAGGCACCGGTCCAGCCGGCAACTGAGCCTGTGGAGGAACTGGCTACTCCTGCGGAAGAACCGGCCAAGACTCCGCCAGAGGAGACTTCCAAGGCATCAATTCCTACAGAGGAAGTGGCTACACCTCAGCCAAAGGCTCCCTCAAAACCTGAGCCTGAGAAGGTTGACAAGAAGATTGACGAGGAGGTTATCCAAGCATCAAAGGAGATAGTCGGCGAGCCCGTAGCGCCTCAAACCCCCGCATATACTCTCAGGGAATCCAAAGTTCCATCCTCCCGCATGAGCCGAATCTGGAACTATGGCGGCCTCGCAGCAGGCATGCTCGGAGGCGCCATGACCGAAGGCGTCAGCCGAGCCTTTGGCGGCGGAGGAGAAGGATCCATCCTCCTCAGCGGCAAGAACATGGAGCGTCTCGTCGCAAAGCTCTCGCGTATGCGTGGCGCCGCTTTGAAGCTTGGTCAGATGATGAGCTTCCAGGATACAAAGATGCTTCCGGCTCCTATTCAGGAGGTGTTGCAGCGCGTTCAGGATCGGGCTGATTACATGCCTGCTTGGCAGCGTGATCGCGTTCTTGCTGCTAACCTCGGGCCTGAGTGGCGAGAGCTGTTTAGCGAGTTTGAGGAGAAGCCCATTGCTGCTGCGTCTATCGGTCAGGTGCACAAGGCGGTTCTCAAGAATGGCAACCGAGTTGCTGTCAAGATTCAGTTTCCCGGTGTTGCTGACTCTATCAACTCGGATCTGGACAACCTTAGCATCCTCCTCACGGCTACCAAGCTTCTACCTAAGGGCTTGTACCTCAACAAGACCATTGACAATGCTCGACTTGAGCTTGGTTGGGAATGCGACTATGAGCGCGAAGCCAAGTGCGCACAGCGCTACCAAGAGCTTCTCAGCTCCGAGCAGGACGTGTTCCTTGTACCTGGAGTCTACCCTGAGGCCTCAGGCAAGCAGGTTCTCACCATGGACTTTATGGATGGCATCGGCGTGACACGCATCACGTCGTTTACACAGGAGCAGCGAGACTGGATCGGCACTCAAATCCTCCGTCTCTGCCTCCGCGAGATTACTGAGTTCCGTTTCATGCAGACGGATCCCAACTGGACAAACTTTCTCTATAATGCTGACATCGAGAAGCTCGAGCTTCTTGACTTTGGCGCCTCGCGCGAGTACCCAGAGGAGTTTGTGACTCAGTACGTCCAACTCCTCGCGGCTGCGTCTCGCTCCGACAAGGCGGCCGTCAAGGACCTGTCGGAGAAGCTGGGCTACTTGACAGGCCTCGAGAGCCGGACCATGGTGGAAGCACACACAAAATCGGTTCTCACCCTGGCAGAGCCATTCCTCGCCAGTGCCCCCGAGGTATACGACTTCAAGGACCAGACCATCACGGAGCGCGTCAAGGCTCTCATCCCCGTCATGCTTCACGAGCGGCTGGCGCCCCCGCCTGAGGAGACGTACAGTCTTCATCGCAAGCTTAGCGGCGCGTTCCTGCTCTGCGCGAGATTGGGCAGCAAGGTGCGGTGTAGGGAGATGTTTGAGGAGGCCCTCGCCAAGGGGGGTTACCTCGATGCTTGATAGAGCTATTGTAATGTATCATGTAACATAGTCTTGTAACACCACTAGACCATTCTCTAACGATTTGGGGATATATAAAATAGATCCGATAAGGTATAAGTAGATGCAACCATTTCTTTTCATGAGGGTATATACCGAGTGAACATCTCCGAAGACACAAATTAACCACGCTCCCTCGCCCCCTGAAGCCAATCCAACTCCTTCTTCTCCTTGCCAGCAACCTTCTTCCTCTTCCTCTCGATAGCCCTGTCGACCTGCCCCTTGCTCATGCCCTCGTACCTCTTCACCAGGAGCTGCTTCTTCTGCTCGCTCCTCTTGAGGTAGAAGGGCGTCTTTCCCTGCGCCACGAGTTCCTTCTCCTTCTTCCTGTGCTCCTTTAGCAGGTTGTCCTCTTCCTCCCTGCGCTTGCGGGCCTTTTTTCTTGACTCCATTGCTTGGAGCTGTCGCTTTAGATCCTCCTTGGTATTGGCGTCTTTGGTCTTTTTGATTTGTGCGCGGAGATCCGACATTTCTTTTTCGCGGTACTCGTCCAAGAATGCATACGCCCTACCAGCCTTCTCCTCATCGACCTTTCCTACAAGAGGATCAAACCGAGGATCGCGATACTGTCGTCTCGTATCGGCAATAATCTCGCGACGACGCGAGACGGGCTTCTTGGAGGTTTGCTCCTGAGGCGCGTGCTTGGAGGATCGCTTCGGTTTGGGGTCGTCCTTTGATCTGGTCGGTTTTCGAGGCGCGGGGGTTGTTGTTTCTGTTCGTGTGGATTCGACTTCGGTCTTGGAGGATTTTGAACGGCGGGTGGATGGGAGGGAGGCTTGGGCTTTTGCTAGGGCGCCGAAGGAGATTGAGGAGAGGTCGACTTTGGGTGTTTGTTCTTCGGGCTAAGAATGTGATTAGCAATTAGATATAGAGAAACGGGGATGGGAATTGCATACTTCAGAGTCTTCTTCAGATCCTTCTTCAGAGTCTGAGCCTTGTTCCTCCTCGTCATCGTCGTCATCGTCATGGTGTTGACCTCGAACACCCTCCTCCTCAACCTCATCATCATCCTCACTAGAAGAACCCTGACTCTCAGGATCCTCCTCCCACTTATCCTCCTTTCTCGGACGCACCCTCCTCTCCAACCCCAAAGCTGTCGATTTCCGTTTGAATGCCATATTTGTCGTTGGTATATGGGATGGTACGTATAAAATGATGGTGGTTGGCTATAACTTTTTTTTATTTTTACGACCGATAAGCCCCACGAAACCGCTTATCTTAGCTCCCCCGATATGTGAATATCCTCAACTTTGATCTCCAAGGGGATTTTTTGGGGGGGATCTGGATCTGCCCCGCGCTAAAGAGTAAAAAAAAAACGGTTGCGTACCCAATTGAGATCGCATCTTGTGAATATCATCTTTCACTTTCTCCTCCTAATGTCACAAAAGTTTTTAAAAACAGCATCTTCAAGTATCCGTCGCTCGGTCGGCGCCTACACCTCGCGCATCGTTAGACACTCACAGGCTTATTATTCTTCCACATCCGCCCCTTCGTCGCATTATGTCCCTGGCCTCCTCCCGTCCATGACAATGACGGGATATACTACTTCTACGGCGCCTGCGCCGGTCGCGATACCTGGCCTCACACTTGCTGCGCAATCAGCAGATGCACCGCCTAAGAAGAAGGGCTACGTTATTCCGAGAGTGCGAAACCGTCGGTCCAAGTATGCCACCCTCAACACCATCATGAATCTACCCAGCTGACTATCGCCTCTTCAGAACTCCCTCCGGCCCCAAAGATGAAGCCAATCCCGCAGATGCTAGACAAGTCCGCGCTTCCTCGCCTCCAAAAGTCCCCAGCAAAGAATCCGGCGGCGTCCCAAACCCATCACACCAATACATGGCCCAAGCCCATCTCGAACCCCATCGCCTCCCCCAACCGCGCCGCATCCTGATCGTTATGGACCTTAACGGCACCCTCCTCCACCGCCCCAACAAGCGCCGACCATTCCACTTCGTCGAGCGGCCTCACGCGAAAGCATTCCTCTCCTACTGTCTCGACACCTTCCACGTGGCCATCTGGTCCTCGGCACGCCCCGACAACGTGAACAAGATGGTCGATCAGCTGCTCACCCCGGAGCAACGCGAACGATGCCTCCTCGTCTGGGGCCGCGACACCTTTGGTCTCTGCCAGGCCGACTACGACGCCAAGGTCCAGGTCTACAAGCGCCTCACCAGCGTTTGGTCTGACCTTCGCATCGTGGCGGCTCACCCTGCGGTTGAGACTGGTGGCAAGTGGGATCAGACGAACACCATTCTCGTCGACGACTCGCTCGAAAAGGCCCGGAGTGAGCCCTTTAATCTTCTCCAGATCCCCGAGTTCTCTGGCCTGTCCACCGAGAACCCCAATGTCCTACCCCAGGTTCACGACTACCTAAACAACCTCGCCCACGAGGCCGACATTAGTCGATTCGTCCGTCAAACGCCCTTTAAACTCGACCCAACCTATACTCTAGACCAAGCCCCAGCTAAAGCCAAAGCCAAAAAGGCCTCAGCCAAAGCTGAGTAGATGGCAGCCAGGACTAAACTTGCATTGTTTGGCTTTGCTTCGTTAAGATACCCCAGAGGCTTAACTCCTCTTTCCAAATAGACAGACACACAAACACTTTACTCAGAATAGTCACATCAGGTCAGGCAGGCAGGCAGGCAGGCACTTGGGAGTTGCAGCAACGCTCTGGTATATTGTCCATCGTCTTTCTCAAGACACCGTTTTGTTTGTTTGTCCGGGCATTACGTACAACAAGCTGCCGACCCGAAGGCCTTCATGAGGCATACAATCATCATAAATCATTTCCCCACCAACCCATTTGGTTATCCGTAAGCCATTATCGTCATCCCGTTCCCTTTTTTTCCTTTTGATTTGATTTTTTTACTTGAAGACCTTGCCGTCGGCAAGAGCGTACTCCTTGTCACCGACCTTGATGCCCTTCTCCCAGCCCCAGGCATCCTCGACGAACTGTCGGTCCTCGGGCTTGGTAGGGTCGAGCTTGGTGAACTCGTAGCTCTCGTAGTCGGGAGCGACATCGAAAGCGGGGAGGTACTCCTGGCCTCGGGTGACAAAGGCACCCTGGATGACGGAGTCGTTGTTCTCGCCGTAGACGGCAGCACATCCGAAGATGTACTTGCGGGAACCCTCGAGACGGTTGTTGAAGCCGCCAATCAGGTTGTTGGACATGAAGGTGAGGGTAAGCTCATCGTTGTACTTGTAGTCAACCTTCCAGATGGACCACTCCTCGAAGTTGAAGTTCTCCCAGAAGTACTTCATGGCCTCGTCGTGGTTCTTGATGTTGGAGTACTGGCGCTTCCACTCATCGAGGGGGAAAGAGGGCTTGCCGAGAGCCTCAAGAGGGTGCTTGGGCTTGGGAGGAGCGGGGGCATCCTCAGCGGCGGGGGCAGCGGCGGCAGCAGGAGCCTCCTTCTCCTTCTTGGGAGCGGCCTCCTTCTTGGGCTGCTCAGGCTTCTTGGGAGGAGTGTTGGTCAGGGCGGGGGTCTCGAGGAGCTCGACCTGCTCAGCAACCTCGGAGAAGATGGGCTGGCTGCGGACGGTCTCGAACCAACGGGTCAGAGCGGGGTGCTCCTCGCGGTAAGTCTTGTCAAAGAAGTACTGGAAGCCGCGGAGAGTGATGCTGGCAGCAAAGAGATCAGCGAGGGTGATGCGCTCGCCAACAAGGTAGGTGTTGCGGACGAGGTGGCCCTCAACAACGTCGAAGGCCTTGAGGGCAGCCTTGGAGGCCTCATCGACGTTCTTCTTGTTGTAAGGAACGACACCCTTGAGGGGCTCGATCCAGGCACCGAGACGGGGAAGGACCTCGGAGTTAAAGAAGGACAGCCACTTCAGGATGGAGGCATAGCTAGGAATGGTCAGCGGCGCGAACGGACTGTGATGTGCGTGTCATCAACTTACTCCTGCTTGGTCTTACCGAGAAGAGTGGTCTTCTCGTTCTGGGAGGTGACTATTTGGCGGGGTTAGCAAAGCTCCCACACACAATTGGCATCAACAGGCAGCAAGAAATGGGCTCGCAAATCAGAAGTTAGACGGTATCCACACAATGTCTTCTGAGGAAGAAATCTCAGATAGGGATAACTGTATAATAAGGCTAGGTCATCATTCGCAAGGGGGAGGAGGGGTAGCTGAAAAAAAAATGAAATGAAAAGTGGTGTCATGCTCCATGACAAGCTCCACGTACTGTAAATGGCAATGGCGATGCACTCGGACAGAGCGAAGCCATCCTCGCCAACAAAGGCGGGGATCTTGCCCAGGCCGTTGGCCTTGAGGTGCTCAACGGTAGGGTTGCCCTTCTCGGCCTCAACAATGTTGAGCTCGATGTCGTTGGCCTTCGCCACAGCGCGGATGGCGGTAGAGCGAGCGTTGTTCTGGAGAGGGGAACCCAAAACCTGTCAGTAACGACGACATCGCGAAGCTATTGTTTTTCAAGAGCCGAGAAGATGTACCTCGCGGGTGAAGAGAGTTCCGAAAGCCATCTTGGATGCTTGCTGAGCTTGCAGCTGAGAACAAGTTGACGAGGAGGATGAGGAGGAAGAAGAGAAAGGAAGGTTGAGGAGGGGGAAATTTTTTGAAGGCGGGATAAGTGTGTCAAATTACATGCCCCGCGCTAGTGTTACTGCCCGAGCAACGACGAGGTATTTGTGGCTGGTGCTGCGGGCGGTGAGGGGGAGGTGGCTGGTATTGGGAACATGTGGCAGAGATCTCCACGTGATTGGGCGGATGAGGCCGTTGCACATCCGATTCTCGTGAAGATTTTCTGGCCCAGCAGTGAGTGAACTTCGAGGTCCGATCCGCCATTTCGACGGGGCCCCCTCCGATCCCGCCATCATGTCAACATTCACGAAAGGCCTACGGCAGCTACGATGTCAGGGCCAGCTCCTGCGCACACAATGGCCCCGAGCCGCATGGCAACCGCCCAGCTTCCAACTTGGCCTACGAACTCTCAACACCGAATCTACGGATGCTCCCCAGCATGGACAGACCTCATTGGCCGATTCGAGAATCCCGTTGCCCTTCCAGGGCGTCAGGCATGCACGAACGGTCCCGTCGACACCCTCGTACTTCTCTCGTGAGCCGCAATTCAACGACATGTATATCCGAGTTGCTCGACTTCTCACCAAATATCACCACCTTCCGACACTACCCTCGAGCGAGGCTCCCCAGACGGCTTGGGTCAAGCTACCGGAGATGCGATCAAAGCTCGGTGAACGAGTAAAGGCTTCTCACTACGCCAAGGTTATTCGGGTTGCCAAGCGGCTCAACCTCATTGAGCCCACGCTCCTCCCAGAGGAGGTCAAGGTTGCCCTGGAGGATTTCAAGCGAGATATCAACCCGTTCCTGAACGTGCCGCACCCCGTATCCGTCGACCAGTTCGGCCGTGCCGTCGGAGTCGGAAAGCGAAAGGAGTCTACTGCCCGCGCTTGGGTTGTTGAGGGCACGGGAGAGGTTCTGATCAATGGCAAGACGCTGAGCCAGGCCTTCGGCCGTGTCCACGACCGTGAGAGTGCTGTCTGGGCCTTGCAGGCAACTGAGCGGTTAGACAAGTATAACGTCTGGGCGCTGGTGGAAGGCGGCGGAACCACCGGGCAGGCCGAGGCTCTCACGCTGGCCGTCGCCAAAGCTTTGATCGTGCATGAGCCAGCGCTCAAGACGGCTCTTCGAAAGGGTATGTGCAGTGACCTTTTCCTTTCCCACGGCGAAACTTTTCGAGTGAGAACTAATCTCACCATCTTGCAGCCGGTTGTATCACGAGAGACCCGAGAACTGTGGAGAGGAAGAAGCACGGCCATGTCAAGGCCCGCAAGATGCCGGCCTGGGTCAAGCGATAAGCAGATTCTGCCACAACTTGATGATGAGGGACTTGGGAATGAGTCTGCGTCTGCGGCTGTGGGGGTGGTTATGAGAAGGATAGCGAACGGGCCAGCCACGCCCAAATTCGCTCATCCAACCTGTACAAAACAATCATCGTGTAGTTTTAGGATCCCGAATCTAGGCTTCAGCCCCGAGGCGAGGTTGAATGTTGCAATCGTCATCATGGCCGACAGGTCGTATTCGTTGCGAGAATCAAACGTGACATCCACATGTCGGGGTATCATGGGGTCGTCTATCTTGCAGCCTAGTCCTTGGTGATGTCGAATCTCTGCCGTCCAACGCCACAGCTGTCAATCTCCAACGATGAATGGCGTTCGATCAGGGACTTCAATTCCGGCCCTGACTGTCCCATCCCATCCCATCCCATCCGTCATGGTAGGTCGAGATCTCAGGAACACCTCATCCCATGCATGGGAACCCCGGGCACGAAATGCCAAATCGACCTTCGCTTCGCTCACGCCTCTCACCGATAGTGATGGCGTGCATGGCTGCAGGGGAGAGTGGCCTCAAGATGTGATCCAGGACAATATCACAGGTCCATAACTGTGATGAACCGGCCGAGCCGGATCAAGTCACGGCCCAGGCCATTAATACCCTGCGCAGCGTTCCTGTACGGTAATTAGCAAGCCACACGTGGAGTTGGTGGCCCAAGCCGCTGCCGAATAATGCTGTCCATCAGACCATACTGAGCCTCTGTCGCCGTCTTGGTGAGTTGATGGCCTGGATGGACCAACCCAACTGTAGCGTGCCCCTGCAGCAGAACGTGGCACTGAACCGAGCGCGCCATTCAATTCTAGACAAGGACGGCCATACGCCGTAGGCCATGGATCTGGTCAGAACTCGGACTTAGCCCGGTATTGGTGGAGCAGCTGGATCCTTGGGGAATGGCGATGGCACTGGCTGCTCGATCTCGAGTTCAACACTGGCAAGGGAAAGAAAATATCGCAGACCGGGCGGTGAAGCGTTTCGCGTCTGATGCGAGCGCGTCTCCCAGTTCATTCCGTGGTAATTGCAACCTCTCCACACAACATGTGGCACCAGGGCGGCATATGCTCAAGGATGAGCGGGATATTAAGGCACGACACCATGTGGAAGACACACCTTTTGCGCATAGAGGATGGCCACTGATTCGTTCGAGCCGTTTCAATTTCATAGACGGTCGGCAGACCGTGCTAGAATTAGCCCTCCGGAGGCGGGCAAGAAGGTCGGTAGTGGTCATGGTAGCGGCAACGGCACCAGCCCAGTCCAGCTGCAGAGTGGATTTGCTGTTGAATCGAGAAGGTTTCTAGAAGAGTTTGGGTGGGGTGGTCGGAGATGTTTCAGCCTCTCTGGGCAAAGCGTTCCGGTTGGTCTCGACTTCCAGGTTTCAGCGGCGCAACGGTGTGCTGGCGGGTCGATGAGTTGGGAATCCTCCGAAGGAAATGATGGATAAGCGAGAGACTAACGAGGAAGATGACGGCATCGGACAGTAAAGTCGAAGGCTGGCATCACGCGGCGCGCTCGAGGACTGAGGATTGAGGCCGTCGCCCAGGCCAGGCCAACGCGGGTCCAACTTAGCCCTGATGGAAAGGTCTGATGAGAGGTACGTCCTCGCGGCGGAGGTGGAGTGTCCAGCGTGGGCGGACTGTGGTTTGAGGTCGGCGTCTGGGGCGGACGCAGCCACGAGTGGACAGCAAGCCCTGTTGCGGGCAGAAAACCGTTGCGGCACTCTGTACTTCGGTACCTTTGTTCTGGTCAGGTTTGGTCTGGTCAGTGCCATACGGACCGGCATCCGCACGAGGTCGGCTAGGCGGGAGGGGAGGGGAGGGGATGGAGCAGTGTCTATCCAACGCCTCCTGGGTGAGGCTGAGATCGTCGTCGCTTGATCTCTTGCTCGCTCGCTTGCTCGCCCAGTACGGGACGGGCCAGTTTTGCAGGGCAGAAGACGACGGGCCAGTCTAATGCCGCGCCTTGCAGGCTTGCAGAACGGGGTTCCGAGAGATGCATATTTGCCGCGCCGCCGCGTCGATGGCTGACTTTGACGTCCACCGCGATCATCTGCCGGGTAGCAGCATCTGCACATCATCCGCATCGGCGCGCGAGCTCAAAGCTCTTGGGGAACTTGCCGGAGAAGCGTTGCCTTGCTGATTCCATTGCAGGGCCGAAATGCAAGGCGAACAGGAGTGTAACCCATGACATGATGACCTCCAGTTGGCCAATGGCTCTGGCATGGGCAGCACCATGATTGGGCTTCCAGGCTGAGAGCAACGGGCAGCTTCTCTTGGATGGGGCACTAGCACAACGCTATTCTCGCCCCCTCAGCTCCAAGCCAAGGTCGGGGAGGGGACAGCCTCTCATGCAGAGCTGATGCGCGTTCCCCTTTGCAGTGCTAGACGCGCAAAACATGGTCCGATATGCGCGTCAGCTAGTGCGCTTCAGCAGCAATCCCTGCCGGTCAGGTACCGGTACGGGACCTAGAGTGTCGTGTGGAGTCGTGGATGGGAGGGAGATCTTGGTGGCCACCCTGGGTGACATTTTGGTCAGTACAGCCGTTGGAGATGTTTGATGTAGGGTAGCGATCGTCGCGTCAAATGCGGGCGTTGATCCTGAGGCGTTCCAACCAAAAGTGAGGCAGGTCTAGGCGCGTATCATCATGGAGTGTGTGTATGGTTACAGAACAATGATGCGCCGTGAGCCATTTGATGATACAGCGGTGTTGTTTTGTGTGGTGTTTTGTAGCTCGCATTTTGGATATGGATATCAGGAACAATTTGGGGTCTGCGGAGAAGGTACGCTCGGATTATTGGTTCCGTCGTGTAAGCCACGCTGATTTCCCCTGTGAGATGTTGGTCGGCTGAACTGTGGCGCCTGCAGCAGAAACTGGCAGGCGGGGGAGTACCTGAAGACCCTGGACGATATCTGGGAGCATTGGCAACAGGAGCTGAAGAACGACAACGACAACGACGTGTGACCGTGAGGTGCAACACTTAGCATTAGCATGACTCTATAGCTTCATATGGCCTGGTGCCTGCCTATTCAAGCCTCCTGCATTGATAATATAGTAAAGGATCATTCATTCACAGGCATCACTGATGACAATCGCCACCAGCCTCACCTTAATTCTTAGCTTAACGTCGTGTAAGTTGTTGCCTCACAATGATGGATTGATGAACCTGGCCACTCCTTCCTTTGTCCTGATATTTCTGTCACCCAGGAAAGGATGGTGTCTTCCCCCACTGAAGTCAGCCCCGCGATCAAGCTTTCATTGGCAGGTGCCCTGGCTACCAAAAAATTACCACCTGATGGCAACCGAGAGAGTGCCTTTGCCCCTAGCATCGGGTTAGACATCGCCTTTGTTTTTTTCTCCCCTTTCACGATGAACCAGGATCCAGGGGTTATCCCATCCTCCACGACACGACCCATCAGAGACCCGTCCTATGCCCGTCTTGCCCACATGCTTCTATCCTCTACGAGCTGGGCGTTCTCCAAGTCGCTATTGGCTTCCCGTCGGAACAGAACGCAACGCTAGCACACGCCAGCGCCAGGTACGAACGTCGTTGTGTTTTCGTACCTGTACTCCGTGCTCCGTCCAGCCCTGGATCATCACCTTCTTGGGACTCGGGGGCTCGTGCTGTTGTGGTGGTTTGCACGTCCCGCCATCGCACTCTCCGAAGAAGACACACGGGCCGGTTTACATCCAATGCATCCAAGCTCATCAAGGAGACAACACGTACACCATCCGCACGAACGTCCGCAATTCCAAGCAAGGATGCTAACGTTAGTCGTTATCGCCCTCTTCCAACGATTGGTCTGCGTTTATTCGGGCTCTTCTCTCAGGATCCTCTCCGAGTGGATAAACACTATGCCTCAATTTGGCTCAGTTCTACTGCTTACTTTCTTTTCCTTGGCGGTAGTCCAATGTTCCAGCATTGCTTTTCCTAATGCTGTCAAATTCTTCTTCGTTCTGGACCCTGGGCCGCACCAAACCAGGCAGGAAAAGCCAGAGCCAAGAGGTAGTTTTTGTTTATTCGGACGGGAGGGCGGGAAGAGGAGGAGACATCTGCACCAATTGATGTTGTTGTCTTAGATCCAGCACTGCTGTCTTGCTTTTTATCCTCAAAGTTGATCCTACGATCAGTTCTGACCCCTTCCAAGACAACGATCGATACCCCAACATCGATTGGCTGCGGAACCGACATCCCCAAGTCTTGGTCTTGGGGATCAGGGCTTGACTCTTGACCTTGACAACCAACCTGGCCCAAAACCGCTTAACCACGTTTGACTACGGCACTCGTTCATCCTTCGGCCGATGGTGTCTGGACTTTTCTTCTTCTCAGCCGACCATGGACGGCGCATTGGATCATCGGTATGCTGTGTGTGTATGTGTTAACGGCACACGCTCCCTACTTACCCATACACCCATGCGCCCTGCCGCCCTCCTTGGCTCCCGCAATTGTTTCGGCCTTTCGTTCAACAGCGGGATGCTACGATGCTACGACTTCTCTGCGCATACATACGATGCGGAACCAGCTTCCAGAAGACAAGACCCCCAAGGCCCAAGGTGCGTGCGTCCTGACCTGACTTAACCCATCTGTGGTGTGTGTTTGGGCAGAAACGTGCCAGTAATAATTCAGGATGGCGGGCCTTGTCTCAAGTTGGCAATAACCCACTCGACTCTGTGGTTAGACTTTGCAATCCTCCACTCCAGGGCAGGCCTAAGCACCCCCATCCAAGCCCCGTTCATTCCTTTCTCACACGCTACTATGCACCCGAATAGTATTACACCACCACCGCCTTGCACCACAATCGACTCCCCCAAGGGCCCTAGGCCTCCGCGGACAAGCCCCAGACGACGCAAGCTGCAGGCGGTTACAGCGACCAAATACCGGTCACCATCAGCGTATGCAGTAGACGCGGAAACGCAGCAACAGCAGCAGCAGCAGCAATAACAACAACAACAGTATCAGACCCGCGTTAAATCTTGGTTATGTGTCGTCCGCGTTGCTTCTCAGTTGCCGCAATTTTCAGCTCCCACTCACCGGCAAGACAGGAATGGAACTCGCTGGCCAAGAAGTCTTGATCAGAGCTTGGAGCTCAAAAGACTCCGAGCCCTTGAGAGCCAGAGATGTTGGAGCCGCTGTTCAGCGCCAGCGCCCGCCTCAGCAGCCTGGATACACACACACTCCCGGATTGTCCGTTGGAGGCGCAGAGCGTGGCCGGTAGTCACTGAAGCCGAGGAGAGGGCCCCAGTTTCTATTGTGTCCACCCCGGGCTTAGGCGCACACCCAGACAAGCCACGTCGACGAGCTGCCCATGCCCTCCTTCAATCTTTCTTCGCGCCTCTTACCAATGTGCCGGGCCAGGGGGGCGGGTTGTGAGGACTCAACGCCGATCCTCTCTCAATCTCCAAAGCCGTTGTCTTGAGCCCTCTGCTCCGTGTTCGCTGGATTACTTGACTGTTGTTTTCGGGGCAGCCGTTGCCGGTCTTTATCGGTGCCTCATCGGGATCCTGTGAGCCAGCCAAGTCTTGTCTACCGCGTTGCCTCACCTATGCCGCCTCGATCCTCTGTTCCTCCATGACAGAGGATGCAGAGGATGTCGATGCCATGCCACCCACACTGTCAACATGGCTTGTGTTACACATGTCTACGATCTATCATGCCTCTTGGAGACATTCCCCATCACCTTCCACTGCACCAGTCTTGACGCCATCTACACTGCGTCTCTGGGTGACAGACTAAAACCAACCGCCTCACCTTACCCTGTCTTTGACAGACACACGCCCACACCCCTCCTTCTGTTCTCGCGACCCCCTTCGAATCACACTCCATCAGTCATTCTTTTGCCCCTGTCGCCGCCGCCAAACAGTGGACCCGAGCATGTTGCAGTGCAGCCAGAGACTGCGATGCCTCTGAGAGCAAATACGCTATATAGATGGCATGGCTATCCTCTTCCATTTCAGAATTTCGTCATCTCTGCGATCTGTTTCTATTCCCGTGGCCCCACAGCCGGCCCTCCGACCTTCCAGCAGCCTTCATTATTACTAGCTGCCCTCACTTAAATCTTTGTTGGCGGGACTAGAAGGCCATCGTTACCCCGACTCGGCGGCCTCGGACGCCTGTACTGGCTTAGTGAAGGCTTTTCTGAACGCTCTGGTCCCTCTTCGAGACCCTGGTGCGGTGTCCTGGCCCCAGCAGATCGAGGTGGGCTCGAGCTTGTCATGCCGAGGGCTCCTGCATGGGGCTTTGGCCAGGATACTCCCAGTAGAGCGCAAGACAACGGTTTTGACAACTCATCCCAATCAGCCCTGGGCCCCCAGAGCCCCAGACCAAGCTACTCAGCGGGCCCAACGCCTCGCTCTTCGTCATCTTTCTGGACCTCGAGTGTCTACCGGGCATAAATGGCACTAGTCTCTAGCTCGGCTACCTTGTCATTGGGATTCGACTTGATAACTACCTTGCTACACCCAGGTCCCCGGCTGAGCCAGCTTCCCTGCCTGACCAGTGAATCAGTTGGGCTTGGTTGCGAATAATAGGCCAGCGGCACCCTGTTTGTAAACTCGTTTGCCCTCTCTCACTTCGACTACTACCTCGCCTAGCCATCGATTCCCTGCCTCACCAC
>NIZV01000502.1:0-18870 GCA_003947045.1 Fusarium ambrosium
GGCATAGGAGAGGCGTGTGTATATCAGGGGTGAGACAGACAGTCAAAGAGGAGAAGGCCGGCGAGGCGAGGTGGATATCCGACGGTGGTTGAAGATGGCGATGATGTTGTCTACAGCACCTAATAGATGGAGGAGTCCGGCGGAGGATGAGGAGTGTGGGCGGCTCGGGCGGGAAACAAGGAGGATGCCTTTCCAAGACGGTGAGACGGATGTTGTTGAAGATGGGAGGAGAGGGAAAAGGAAAGTATCCGTAGAGTTGCCCAAAAAAGAAGAGAAAGAATGCAGCATCAGCATCAGCATCAGCAGCATCAGCACCCGCATCAATCATGATCCTCCAATAGACCAGACCAGACCAGAGCCCGGAAGACCAGTGAGATGTCACTGCGCAAGGTAGGTTCCCATTATTGAAAGCCTGCGCCAAAAAAGAAAGCAGAAACCCAAACCCAAACCAGGGAATGGGATAACGGCTGAAGCCTCCCTCCAGGGCTAGGTAGGCTAAAGTCAATGAATAGATGTCATCAATTGTCAGCACCTCGTAACGGGTATCGCAGTGTCTTTGACTGCTGCGTTGCGTGTATCTGCTCTCAACCATCAGTAGACATCCGGATAGACAGGCAACCAGCAAGCGACATTACCAACAACTGCGTCTTTTACAGACTCATCCCAGCCTGGTGTAATCTCCCATCGTGAATAATACTGCTCACCAATCTCTATCCTCGCTCCACATCCATAGACCTGGGTTCCAGGAATAGGCAGGCCCAGACCCAAGCCATCAAGCAGCCCGGCTCTAATGGCATACGTCCTCCCGTTGAAAAACGGCAAAAAAAGAACGCATTCTTGCAAAGCACGCAGACAGACAGACGGCCTGGCCGGGCTGTCAACGTCAACTCTAGAGGCACCAGAGCCTTGTCGCCCCCGATCCGCGTTGCCGGGTCTGATTGTCGCACCGTGCTCAGTTCCTTGTGACGGGGGGTGTGCGTGTGTCTCCGCTCTGCAAGACTGCGGGCAAGCAACCAAGCGCCTATACTGTACTGTACTGTACTGTACTGTACTGTACTGTCGTTGCAGCTGGACGCACCGTGCTGCGTACAGGACATGGCTCTGCCCTGTGCGCGGCCATGCTAACTGGATGCAGTCTCCATTACATGGCTAGCTGTTCTTCAACGACATGAAACGTCTGGATCACCGTCTTCATGCGATATTGTTGTCTGTCGTTGGCCGTCCGTTATGCTGTGCCGTCGGCCTGTTCTATGCGAGGCCTTGGTCCTGTGTCAGAATCTTGCTGCATGCCTTCATGCGCTCCCCACGTCCATGAAGCGCATTTGTCACTTACATGCCTCCCTCCTCTCTCGGTCAAGGACTGGACTTAGAGCGACGCGACAGTATCCCATCCACCATTCACCGAGTTCTCTTCCGCTTCGGGCTAGTGGCATCATCCTTCGGACGCTGCACGCTCGTATTGAACTGTCTCATGTCTCAGCTTCTCCCGTGATGTCGTGTCTCATGTTTTGGAGTGCCTTTGTCAGGTTGTTGTCTGACACATATCCACAGAGCGCATACCAACCTCAGTTTCACTTCAGCGCCTAAAGAAACCATTTTGAAGCCTTGGTTGTGAGTTTCCTTGGCCGTGTTTCCGCTGTCTCTCCCAGCCCGCGTTTGCAATGAAAAAACGTCATTCGGACGAACCGTTATCGTACTGTGGTCGCTCAGCCGTTGCAGGTCCCTGGTGGGCTGATGAGGCTGGACAGGAACCAGCATGTCTGTCATAACATCTTGTGAGTATCTGCCGGAGATAACAGATGCATCCGCTAAACCCCACGGATAGAGTCATCAGGTCCTTGATAGGTTCTCTTTGTTCTCTTGTTGTAGAACTCCAGCGTGACCACGTTGACGTTTATCTGCCAAGATATGGACCTCCAACGACAAGTTTAACTGAACAATGAAACTTTGGACAAAGACCGGTAGACGTTAGGATCCGCACCAAGGCGGCGCGATGCCCTGCAACTGGCGCTAGTTCATGGTTAGCTATTCAACCCACTAGGTTGTCAACCACTGCAAACCACCATCATGGGTCTCCAAAAACTCCAGCCACTATGCGGCGCTTGGAGAGCAGCTCCGGGCCTCCCAGAGACCAGACAAGTTGGTTATCAAAATCCCCAGAAGAATCGCTTGAAGCAAGCACAGGGCTCATGATCCGCTCCACCGTCTCCCACCAAGCCCCCCTTGTCCCTGTCAACCAAGCTCTTGTGATGCAACCTGCTTCCACTTGTTGACGACGCAACCTTTACAGCCTACTGTGCACAGTAATTAGCAGAGTTCCGACAGAGAGAGATCAACCCCCAAGGGGAATGCCAATCTCCTCCCCAACCCAACGAGGGGCGCACGCAGACCGTCCGTGGGAGGGGAGGTGCGGGAGCGATCGCCCCCAAGACCCCAGACCACACCAACTCTCATCTTCCCACCATCCACAACCACGAGCTCAACGATCCCTCGCCCGCTGTCGGTCCCCGCTCACGCACAGTTCCCGCTCTTCGGCTCTCTGCAAATCCTGGAGAAGTGTGCGGCAGCAAGAGGCTGCAACTCTGCATGCCATGCCATGCCATGCCAAACCACGACCCGCCATGCCATGCCCTGCCTTGCCTTGCGTGCCCTGCCAGCCCGCCAGCCATGCGAGTGTCCCCAAAGATGCTCTAGATCCAGGATCCCCATGCCACATGCCATGCACTATGATCCCGAATCTTCACCCCCAGGCTCACAGACTCCGCCGGCGAGGTCACTAGCAGGCGAGATACGCGAGAAACCATGGTCTGTTTCCCTTCTGCCAGAGACATTTCTGCCCCGCGCAGCGCCTCCTCGTGACGCTCAGCTCATCCACTCCTGGATCGAATCCAGCGACTCACAGGCGCTGCTTGACGCTCCGACACGCCCATCCACGCCCGCGAACCAACAAGCCACAGTCCCCTTCACAGCGGGGGTTATCGATCACCGATGCACTCCGCGCCGTTCTTCACGCCCACTAGCTTAGCCCGCCGCGGCTTTAACAGTGCTGCACTGGAGGTCGGCCACCCTCTTCCTCCCCCTCTCCCTCCCCCTCACCTTCGCCCAGAACTCCATGTCTGGCCCGCCACCATCCCACCAACCATGGACCCAGCACTTGGGGCCGTTTCGATCTCACTTGGCCTCCAGTCGCCGTTTTTAATCGTCGTCGCTTGGATCTCACCTCATGCAAGCCTATTGGCCTTATCTGTGACCATAGTTCCGCTTCCTCTTTTGCTGGCCACTCGATCTAATCCCCAACTCATCTCTGTAGACTCGACCCAACGCCGTGCTTCGAGTACCTGCCTTAACCGTCAGGTAGATCTCTCGCTTGCATGTTGACCAACGTCGTATGAGGTTGCTTTCTCGGCCGGCCCGCACGTGAAACTTTGCCGGCGCCGGTTCCCCCCAGTCTTTGTTCGCCTCGGCTTTATCTCAAAGGGAACATCACCATCAGGTGGCTGCATTTCCCCTCGCCGGTATCCTGGTTCGCTGAACCGGTCGGACATAATCTCCTCTCTCCTGTTTGGCTGTCTCCCTCCGTCTCCTCCTTAAATCTCTCCGTCTTCGAGCAACAGAGTCTCGGTCGTCTTCTCGACCCGCTGACAATAGATCAGCCTGCTCCATAAATCCGGGCCCGCATTGCATCATACTGATGCATCACCCTTGTCCAGCTTCCCCTCGGCTCCTCGTCTTGTGACGCCTGACCGGCTGGAGGCTTTCCCTTTGGCTGACTTGCGAGTACGGGGCCAATCATATCGGCCCGTGCGGCCGGCTTGTCTGTGGCATCGTTTGCTTGGGGTCCTCTTGGCGAGCAAGAGGCGTTTGTCTCGGCCCTCGATTCCTCCATATCCTCACACCCAAGACCCTTGTTCTGCTGGATCTGCTTGCTTGCTCAAATTGCTTGAGTCCATGGTGTTGGTTTTGGCACCCGCAAGTCTTGACCCGTATCCGTATACTTTTGTTGGATCAGAACATGTTGTTCCATTCAGCTCTGGCCTCTTGCATGAGCACAGAAGCAAGTGCCCGCATTCAAGGCCCGGCTATCGTGATCACAGAGACAGCAGCGTCCACCTGGTTAGTTAGGCACTGATACCAGCACCTACAGATACCATCAGGGCGGATACGGGCTCTGGACGACCCAGCGAGTCACCTCTCACCAACCGCGCCACACTGACAAGGTACCGGTGTCAAGCAGCAAACCATCGGCTTGCCGTAAGAGTCGTTGATACCCGGTCCGCGTTGAAGCCGTCCAAGATGAGGTCAGACTACAGTCAGTCTTGATGCCACGAGAGCCGCGTCTTCCTTCGTCCAGCGTGTCGGTCTTCTCCCACTTGTAAATCCCAGATGCATGCACATAATGCGCTAAACGCGACCTCGTGAGCTCTTGTCAAGACGCGGCGCGTTATCAGGCTCCTTCGAGGGGAGCTCCGAGAGGACCACTTTCGCAAACCGCCGGGTCTAGCAGAGTAACCGGCGTCATGCATTTCCCAATCCAGCAGCTTGCTGCTCCCCCCTTCGCCATCACATGGATCGACGCGCCGGGCCAGGGCATCTTCTCACCGGCCGCAGCCACGCTTGGATGGAATATTACCGATGCTGACATTGCTCGCCATGTGCCGTAGGGATAAAGCTGCGAGAGCCCAAGAGCTTTTCAGAATTGACGCGCCCGCATTGTCTCGTCAAGCAAGTCAGGTATGACAAGACCCATCAGAATGCGTCGCTACTGTAAGTCCTAGCACACCGCAGCTCTCATCTGCTTGAACTAACGCTAGCTCCATCACGACTGGTCGCGCTCGGTCCTGTCAGGCGGGCCCGAGCAGAGGGACAGTCAGAGGTGGCACCGATCTGTCCGTCATTCGTGGTCCTCCGATATATTTGAATGTTGTGAAAGTTGGGACTGCCTTGACGTGCATGTAAGCAAACCGGGAACTCGCTCTCAAGGTGGTTTACTGTATGCGCCTTTCGTCGGCGACTCGAAAATTCGGTCGAACTGGTTTCATGGGTTAGGTTCCATCGAGTTCATTCGTCACCAGGCTGTCTGCCATCTTGCTCGCGATGCCCCTCAGTAACAATCCTGGTATCTCCAGTGAATCAGGACCAGGCTGCAGGGATCTTGATGACAATAATGGCGGAGCCAAGCTCTGAATGTTGACCATCCTGCCTGATTGGCCTGCCCTTCGGGATGCTAGCCATCGGTGACATGAATTCCGCCGCCACAGCTGAACTTCCTTCTTTCATGCTATCCCAAAGAGTGAGGATGCCGAGAAGATGACCAATTCCACCGTTCAGCAGGAAATCATGATCCAGCTTGCGAGCCCTGACTTGTGCTCTGTGCCCGCCGATGTTACTCTTCACCCCAAAGAGTGCCTGTACAGATATTGTGGGTGTATTGTGATGTCTCGACAAGGTGGAAACGGATTAGTCGTGAGCGTAATGATTCCGCATAAGCGACTCGGTACTTGTAATTGCAGCAGGACGTGCGACGAATAGTGACCGTGGCCATCATGTATATTGTCCTCTTTACCTGTCCGATTGTGTAACTGTGAACTTGTCAGTTACTCTCCGGCATGTCAAGGAACAGGTTTGTCTTCTTTGACATGCCGGAGAGCAACGTCAGTCAAGTTGATAGACTTCTGCTCTTGACAACGCAAGCCATAATCACCTGGTCGAAGATCGATGCTGTCTCCCCTGTCTAGAGTCGAAATCGACTGCCTAGGTCGCAGCCGCTTCTTGATGACACTCTGCGTTTGAATGCAGCTTGTATAGGTAGCTCCTACCATCCAGGGATACTTGGTGGCTCATGAAAGGCGCTCACGACGCCATTTCGATTGGTTCTGGCCTTCGCCTGCATGCTGAGGCTGGACGAAGAGCCCACCCATATGCTTCCCACTGCGACAGTGGTCGACATGTCACTGCATGTCTATCCTCTGGTACCTCCGGACGAGCCGACTTTGTCTAGCTGGACGGCTCGCTTCGAGACTTCGCTGCAATATCGTTGGCTTGGAGCTTGAAGACATCTGGCCTCAAAAGAAGCGCATACTCCACTGTCTCGGGGCGCGCGGCTATCTGGAATAGCCGGGTTCGCGCACTGGAGACATTGATCAAGCCGGATATTCGACCAACTCCTGAGGTGCACTTGGGGGATATGAAAGTTTGTGGTTGACTTGAATGGTGGTTAAGTTGTACCGGGCTGTGCTGTCAACTCGGACGCCAACGTCGTGAAGCCATCATGTTTTTAGTGCCAAGATCATCGACATGCTGCCTGAGACCCTTGTCAAGTCTTGCGCGACTCTCATCATACGAGACCACACTTACACAGCCAAGACTGGTACTTCGGAAGACTTGGCTAGATAATCATGCGGCAGGCATGCTGAAATTGCCACTGCCATCACTGGCCAACAACACCCAAAGGGTGTGACGAGCCTGACTCTGATCTGTCTTTCTCTGGACTTTGTTAAGCACTTGTTTTCTGTTTGTCAGAGTTTCGGCTATGTTATTGTTCCTTGGGGAATATTGTAGTCGGATGTTATTGAGACACCATGGCTTTCCTCCCACTCCGGCGGTTGGTGTGGTAAGACGCGTGGTAGCTGAAGCCTTCCCACCTAATAGCAAACACGCATCTGAAACTTAAAAACAGGATTTTGAGTCCAAGCGAGGCCAGTGCGTTTGTCATAAGGACTGGTGAGTGTTGCTAATAATTTGGTCCTTGTGTGATGGCGGGATATGTCCGGACCGGGACGCGTCGTTGATGTGCGGCTGAAAGAGAGTAAACCGCATGGCTGATTGCGACTGTCACTCTTGCGTATTCTCTGGAAGCTTGATGCCTCAGTGTAGACCGTGGGTTCCCATATCCCATCAAACAGTTAGTGATCCTGAACCGAACTCGACGAATTCGGGGTCACCAGGTGAGGAAGCCAATCGTTGCATTTCGAGTTCTAATTAGAAAAGAGCGTTAAGCGAGATAGTTGATCCTAGGTTCTTTTTCTTGAAGGCGGAGGGCTCCTGGTGGCAGGTGGTGGTTGCAGGGGGAGGATCTATATCTCTTACTCCTGACGAAGAAACAGTTGCCGGAGAGTATCAGAGTTGTTGTTAGAGTATCGATACGGAATGCCAAATTGATTACAGATTATTCTCGTAAATGCTTTAGAGCTGAAGAAAGTGTCGCACAATTTGGATTAATGATGAAGGGCAAAGGAAGGCAGGCAGGTAGTTGAAGTGGTGGTTAATCACGTGACGGCCTCAGTATCTCTTGCTGGTCATGTGATGACTTCTTCAAAGGGCAAGAGCGTCTTCCAAGCTGCTTACTCAATGTAGCTCAAAAACTCCGTACCGTGGATAATGGAGGCTTTGGTGTTTTTCTAGATCACTCTAGAGTATTGAAATGCTGATATTGAAGCAATTACACATCCATTATAAAGTCGAGCTTCTGACTGCCACTTTGTTTTGACCTGGGTCTTATCGATAACGGCCCCACTATCACTTCAATTCGCCTGCCAAACTAGATGCTTGGTCAACGACATACTTTTCATCACCTACTCGCAATCTGCTTCATCACTTGTGACAAAGTCGAGAAGATATGGCGAGCTTAAAAAGATCTCAGGAAGGCGATGCCTTAGCATCCAACATCTCGAGCAAGGTCTACGTGCGCTCGACTCGAAGCGGCAAGGTGCAGAAAATTGTTAGAGAAGTCTACTTGCGAACAGACATTCCTTGCTCCTCCAAGCTCTGCAAGGCGTGTCTTCAGTATGCCCCTAGAAATGCCGCTCAGCAGGGTGAGTTTTGATCTCCTCCTCTGTTTCAATATACTGACAAAGATACAGCTCAGCCCTTTGTCCTCTCGGACAAGCCAGCAGGCACCAAGGCATTCCCCCAAGGACACTACTTGGTCCCTGATACCAACGCGCTGCTCAACGCCATGGATCTGTTTGAGCAGAGCTCCGCCTTTTACGACGTCATCATCTTGCAGACTGTGCTCGAGGAGCTACGGAATCGGTCATTGCCGCTCTACAATCGACTAATAGGGCTCACCAAGAGCGAGGATAAGAGATTTTATGTCTTCTTCAACGACTTTCGACTTGAGACATTTGTCCACCGCGAGGCAAATGAAACCGTCAATGACCGAAATGATCGGGCCGTGCGACTGGCCGTGAAATGGTACGGCGAGCACTTGGCGCGCACAAAGGCCAAGAAGCTCCCTGCCGTAGTGATGCTGAGCGACGACCAAGACAACCTCCGCAAAGCCAAGGCAGATGGAATTCACGCATCTTCTCTCAAAGAGTATGTCAGCGGACTCGGGGATGGCGAGAGGCTGCTCGACATGGTAGCAGAATCGCAAAACCAAGGATCGTTTAAGAAACCGGGACAGATGCTATATCCCGAGTACTTTACACTCTCAAGGATGATGACTGGGGTCAAGGCTGGCTTGATGCACCAGGGCATCTTCAACGTCTCACCATACAACTATCTAGAGGGTTCCATCAAGGTTCCGGCATTCCCCAAGCCTCTACTAGTCCTGGGTCGCGAGAACATCAACCGTGCCGTCGATGGCGACGTGGTCGTTGTCGAGGTTCTTCCTCAAGATCAGTGGAAGGAGCCTTCGACGAAGATCATCGAGGAGGAAGCCATCACGAAGAACGAGAACGCAGACGTGGAGGAGAGCCAAGATCTTGTGTCTGAAAAGGAGCGCAAGGCTCTGCAGGAGCAGGTGAAGAAGACCCAGAAGGGCTTCTCAGAAGGCCGCCCGCAACCAACTGCCAAGGTTGTCGGCGTAATCAAGCGCAACTGGCGCCAGTATGTTGGCCACATCGACCCTTCGTCTGCGAGCAAAGCGTCCAGCCAGGGCCGCAAGCAGGACAGCGTCTTCCTCATCCCCATGGACAAGAAGATCCCCAAGATTCGACTTCGCACACGACAAGTTGCAGACCTACTCGGCAAGCGACTTTTGGTTACCATCGATGCCTGGGAGCGCGATTCTAGACACCCCATTGGACACTTTGTACGATCTCTGGGAGAGTTGGAGACCAAGGCGGCCGAGACTGAAGCTCTGCTGCTAGAATGGGATGTCCAGTACCGACCGTTCCCCAAGACTGTCCTTGACTGTCTTCCTAAGGAGGGCCATGACTGGAAGGTGCCAGCCAGCGTGGAGGATCCCGGTTGGAGACAAAGGGAGGACCTCAGAGGCCTTCTCATCTGCAGTATTGATCCTCCCGGCTGTCAGGATATTGACGATGCTCTTCACGCCAGAAAGCTTCCGAATGGCAACTTTGAGGTTGGCGTCCACATCGCAGATGTCTCGCACTTTGTTAAGCCTGCCAACGCCATGGACACTGAGGCCAGCATCCGCGGCACAACTGTCTATCTAGTGGACAAGCGTATCGACATGCTTCCGCCACTGCTTGGAACAGATCTCTGCTCTCTCAAGCCATACGTGGAACGATATGCCTTTTCAGTGCTCTGGGAGCTGAACGACAATGCCGACATTGTCAACGTTCGCTTCACAAAGTCCGTTATCAAGTCCCGTGAGGCTTTCAGCTACGAACAGGCTCAACTCAGAATCGATGATGATTCTCAGCAAGACGACCTCACAAAGGGCATGCGGATGCTCCTCATGCTGTCAAAGAAGCTCAAGAAGAAGCGAATGGACGCCGGTGCTCTAAGCCTCTCTTCGCCCGAGGTCAAGGTCCAGACCGAGTCCGAGACGTCTGATCCCATCGACGTCAAGACGAAACAGCTCCTCGACACCAACTCGCTGGTCGAAGAGTTCATGTTGTTCGCCAACGTCAGCGTCGCAGCCAAGATCTACGAGGCGTTCCCCCAGACTGCCATCCTCCGTCGTCACGCCGCTCCTCCCAAGACCAACTTTGACGAGCTGGCGAACCAACTGCGCACCAAACGTGGCTTGGAGCTTCGTACCGACTCCAGCAAAGCCCTCGCCGACTCGCTGGATCAGTGTATCGATGCCAAGGAACCCTTTTTCAACACTTTGGTGCGTATCATGGCAACACGCTGCATGATGAGTGCAGAGTATTTCTGCTCGGGCACTCAAGCCTACCCCGAGTTCCGTCACTATGGTCTTGCCTCCGAGATTTACACTCACTTCACGTCTCCTATCCGTCGATACGCCGATCTGCTCGCTCACCGACAGCTTGCCGCTGCCATCGATTACGAGGCCATCCACCCCAACGTCCGCAGCCGAGGACGTCTCGAGGCCGTGTGCAAGAACATCAACGTGCGACACCGCAACGCCCAGATGGCCGGCCGCGCCAGCATTGCCTACTATGTCGGCCAGGCCCTTAAGGGCAAGGTCGCTGAGGAGGAGGCGTTTGTCATGAAGATTTTCAGCAACGGCTTCGTCGTTCTCGTCCCGCGTTTCGGCATCGAAGGTTTGATCCGACTTAGGGATCTCGCCGAGACGGAGCCAGAGGCCGACTTTGACCCCGAGACGTTTACGCTCACTACCAAGGGAAGCCGGGAGGTGCAGGTTGAACTATTCCAAAAGGTCAAGGTTAGAGTCCATGACGAGAAGGATGAGATGACAGGCAAGCGAGGTGTCAAGATGGAGTTGCTCGAGGCTTAAGAGGGATCATTTGTATTAGGTAGTTAGAGGTACAGGTACATGGCATGATGCACAATCTACAAAGCACAGGGTGAACCACGCAGGAGTTTGGGAAGACAGATTGTTTTTATAAAGGTATATGCACGGTCTAGGTCCGTTCTGCCAGCCAATCCTTGAAACGCCAAACTTTCCAGTCAAGAATTCATGTACCGTCCGTCACGTTCTTTTTACTCAAGTCCAAATTCCTCCTTCTCTTACTGCTCCATAGCATCGTCGTTGCCGTCGTTGCCGTCGTCGCCCCAGAGACCCTCGAGCTTGAACTCGGCGGCCCACTCGGTGACAATCTGCTTCTGGTCGGCGGCAACCTCCTCCTCTCCGGCATTCTTCAGGGCCGGCTTGGAGGGCGCGGTGCTGGACTCGACGGCCAAGGCAGGGGGCTCGACCCAGCCCTGGATGCGGCCGTCACGCCAGTCGGTAACGACAGTCATGGCGGCGCCGTTGATGTTGGGGACTCCACCGCGGCCGAGACGGCCTCGTCTGCGGGCGACTTGGACGAGGAAGTCGGTTGTGGTGTCGCCGTCCTTGCGGTCAGGGAGGAGGGCAGGGATATCGTAGACATCGGTAAGCTTCTGCATGAGCTCAGGGGACGACGACAAACGTCGGAGAAGGAGTGCGACAGCGGGGACAGGGTCATCAATCTGCTTGGGTGGGACAGCATTGAGGAGGATCAAGTGGGCATGCGCCTCAGTGGCATTCTTGAGCGAGACGAGACCGGCAGATTGGGTCGAGGAGGAAGAGGGGAAGACGACACCTGGGGAGTCGAGCAGAGTAAGCTTGCTGTCGATCTTGACAGATCGGATACTCGTCGTCACACCAGCCTCGGCACCAGCAGGACACGCCTTTGAAGAGGAGCGACCCTTTCCACTCATCCTTGAGAGGAGAGCGTTGATAACAGAGCTCTTACCCACGTTGGGGTAGCCAATGACACCAACAGACACAGCACGCTTGAGCTGACGACTAGCAGCAAAGCTCTTGAGGGCCTTGAAAAGCGTTGCAGAGGTGCTCTGGACGGTCAGGTCGCGGTGGTTAAAGGTGTGGGCGTTGGGGGCGGCGTTAGAGGCCCGGAGAGGCAGGGTCGGGAAGTAGCGGCGAAGGTAGACGAGCCAGTCCCGCAGGACCTTGGGGGGGATCAGATCGACCTTGTTGATGACGAGGATGAGTCGCTTGCCACCGGACGCAGCGGCCATGATGCTGCGCTCGACCTCGCGAGAGCGTGTGCCCTCTGGGTCGCGGGCGTCGAGGACGTAGAGGACGACGTCAGCCTGCTCGACCACCGACTTGAAGACCTTGTCGTAGGTCTTTCTCGAAGAGGCCTGGCCAATTGACATTTCAGGGCCGCGCTCGTTGTCGGACTCTTCGCTATCGTCGTCCTCGTCCATGTCGTCGTCGGCCAGTTGTCGGTCATAGCTAGCGGCAGCAGCGCGAGCGCTGGCAATAAGCGCGGCCATGGGGTTCGACTCGTCAATGTCCTCATCCATATCGTCGTCCTCCATCTCGTCGACATCATCGTCGCCGTCCTCCTCGACTTCGACATCCTCCATCACCTCCTCATCCTTGGCGCCCGTCTTTGCAGCCTTGGCCAGCTCTTTTCGCTTCTGCGCCTCCTCGGCCTTCTTCAGGCGCTTCTCCTCAATCTCGGCGAGCAGCTTCTCCTTGTAGGGGAACAGGTTAGGAATGCCGGGGTCCTTCTTGAGCTTCGTTCGCCATTCCGGGTTCTTCTTTGCGAGCTTGCGCTCCTTCTTTTGCTTTGCGGCGGATGCCTTCTGGATCTTGTGGCGAAGGCGGACGGGTGTCCGCTTGGACTTGGGCTCTGTAAATTGTTAGGGGCTGTGGATCATCGACTTGAGTCCGCGAGAGATTATACTCACTCTTGGGTTTATTGATTGAGCCGGCCATTGTGAATTATCGAATATCGTCGGCTTGGCTTCTTTCTCCAGGCAAGACGAGCACCTTCAAAAATTGGGCAAAAAAATTAAGTGGGATGTCGATTCTGCCGGCTTTTTTCACACACCGCTTTTCTGCTTCCCCACATTGGCGTTTGAACGGTACGTACCTCCACTCCACCAAGATCCATCCCATCATCCAGCAGCCCAGATCGATCTGGACACCATGAGATTGATGTTGATTGAAGGATCTTTAGAATGTCTGAATGTATTTACGTTTCATGCTTGTATTGAAAGTTTTGTTTTAAATGATCCAGCTTGAATCGACCAAACTTGTTTCTAAACGACGATGGAAATCCCCAACTCAACCATTAGACCAGGATTTCATCCAGTTTCAACACCTCCAGGACATCGTCTTCTGAACGATGCAAGGCCATTGCAAAAAGAAATTTTTAAAATATGTTGGCCAAAGTTGAATTTAATGTTTCAATTGTTAGGCCATTCTAAAATCTATCAAAACTTACAGAAATGCGGCTCGCATGTGTCCAAACCCGAAACCCGAGACCCGAATAAATGCAGACACGGGTATCATGGCTCCGACTTGGACCAACCCCGGCCCGAAAGGCGATAGGCATCCCATCATGCTCGATGGCGGCCAATAGAGACTTCTGAATTATCGCAAATGGCCTGAAGTCTGCGGGGTTCAGTTTGTTGTTATCTCACTTACGAATAGTATCCTTGGGGTATCAAGCGACATCGGATCCAGAACACCCTGCTACCAGTTTAACAAGTATATAACAGAAGCATCTCATCTTCAGTTATACCACGAAACTATTACTTCATCTTACGACTACCAACTCCAATCGCATATTATTCATCATGGCTACAGAATTGACACAACTTATCCAGGCCAAGCTTGATGCGGCCACGGCTCGATATGTTGATCGTAACTCACGGTCCAAGGTCCTCTATGAAGAAGCCATCAAGTCTATGCCAGGAGGAAACACTCGCACAGTCCTCTACGCCAGCCCATTCCCAGTGGTCATCAAGTCAGGCAAGGGATATCAGGTCACATCTGAGGATGGACACACGCAAGTCTCAAGCAGGCCGAGCAAGCACCGCATCGCTAACAAACCCATAGATACACAGACTTGACGTGCGAGTTTACCGCAGCTCTCTATGGACATTCCAACCCCGTCATTCTCTCAGCCATCCGGGACGTCTTGGACAACACGGGCCTGAACGTCGGCGCAAACACAGCCCAGGAGCAGATCTTTGCTCGCGAGATATGTCAGCGCTTTAGCATAGAGCAGGTGCGCTTCGCAAACTCTGGAACCGAGGCCAATTTGCATGCTCTGGCGGCAGCTCGTGCATTTACCAAGAAGCGCAAGATCGTCACCTTCAGCGGCGGCTATCACGGTGCTGTGATAGGCTTCAAGGGTGGGAAGCCTGAGGACAACAATGTTGATATGGACGACTGGATCGTAGCAAGGTACAACGACCCTGACAGTGCCCGCAACGCCATCACGAGTGAAGGTGTTGCTGCGGTTCTGGTGGAGGGAATGCAGGGCTCTGGAGGTGGCCTTCCAGGTGACCCCGAGTTTCTCAAGGGAATTCAAGAAGCTGCATCAAAGGTAAATCCTTTCGCTTTCTCTACATCAAGTTCCATCAGCTAACAAGATGTAGGCGGGCGTACTGTTCATCATAGACGAAGTCATGACTTCTCGTATGTCTGGAGGAGGCATCGCCGAACTGCTAGGTCTCAACCCCGATCTCAAGACGTTCGGCAAGTGGCTCGGCGGAGGACTTGCTTTCGGGGCTTTTGGCGGCAGAGCAGACATCATGGCGGCCTTTGATCCCCGACGTCCTGGTGCTCTGGCACACTCTGGCACCTTTAACAACAACACACTGGTGACACACGCGGGCTACGCAGGTCTTAGCAAGATTTACACTCCCGAGGTTGCTGTCCAGTTCACAAAGAAGGGCGATGAGCTAAGGAATAAGCTCAATGAGGCGACCAAGGGTACTAGAGTGGTCTTTACTGGGCTGGGTACCATCATGGGTGTGCACTTCCCCAAGAACGGCACTCGTGTCATTGAGAGATCTGGAGAGGTTGAAGAGCTTGCCGCTTTGAGGGACCTCTTCTGGCTTGAGATGATGGAGGAAGGATTCTGGCTGGTACGGAGAGGCTTCATTGCCCTTGTTCTTGAGACTCCGACATCTGAGCTTGATAGGTTCGTTGGATGCGTGCAGGAGTGGCTTTCCAGGCACGCGGATATAGTAAACTGCAGTCCTTAGTTTTGGATTATAGATTCGAGCAAAGATAGAATTGGAATAATGCATTCTTATAGAGTTAAGTAACTAAGGTAGTCGAGGCCTCCATCAATGAAGAGTAAAGCCTGATTGGTCAGCCACCTTGACAGCATCCCCACAATTATTTCTCACCTCGGTGAGGCTCCAGGTTCAATGCTTCTCTAACCTTGTCTTTTCGCGACATTCATCCTTTCCCATCCCAAGCCTCGCGACAGCAACCAAATCGCCAAACTCTCGATCGCAACAAGTCGCAGCCTCACACACATCCCAATCTACAACCACGATCCTTCACAATGGACTTCCAGAACCGCGCAGGCTCCAAGTTTGGCGGCGGCGGCGTCGCGTCTCAGTCGGCAACCAACGCGGACCGTCGCGAGCGTCTCCGCAAGCTCGCCCTCGAGACCATCGACCTCGACAAGGACCCCTACTTCTTCAAGAACCACGTCGGCTCCTTTGAGTGTCGCCTCTGTCTCACAGTCCATCAGAACGACGGCTCATACCTCGCCCACACCCAGGGCAAGAAGCATCAGACCAACCTCGCCCGTCGTGCCGCCCGCGAGCAAAAGGAGGGTCGCCAGGGCGCTGTCGACCCTGCCACTGGACTCCCCGTCGGTGTCACAGGAGCCGGCTTCGCACAGCGCCGTAACGTTGTCAAGATCGGTCGCCCTGGATACAAGATCACCAAGATTCGAGACCCCGTCACGCGCCAGCAGGGCCTTCTCTTCCAGCTGCAGTACTCAGACGCCACCCCCGAGACCACGCCCAAGTGGCAGGTCATGAACGCCTTCACACAGCACGTCGAGGAGCCCGACAAGAACTTCCAGTACCTACTCGTCGCCGCCGAGCCCTACGAGACGGTCGGCTTCAAGATCCCAGCCCGCGAGTTGGACAAGCGCGAGGACCGACAGTTCTGCTTCTGGGATCCCGACGCCAAGGAGTATTGGATCCAGGTCATGTTCATGACGGAACGTGAGGAGCGCTTCAACGCAGCACCCGGTCTGACAGCGCGGAGGTGAATACGGATGTGATGGCGGTTGGTTTCTTTTGGGCGGGAGTAATTAAAAGGTTTTTCGGTTTTGGATATGGCGTTGAAGGATAGTTATTTGGTACATGACGACTCAGAGATTCGCTGTCCGGCCTGTCAAGGTGTGACATGAGGTCTCTCTCATCCGCAATTCCCATTACGGTCAATACGAGCTGAAGCTCAGGCTCGAACTCTCCATATGTAAGAGTAAGGGACAATGTTGCTTCAACCAAGAATTCGCTGACCAAGGCCTTTCCAGTTGTAGTAGAATGTAAATAGTACAATATCAAGGCCCACGACATGACTACATGATGTCAGTTATCCACCATTAATCAGGTGTCAATAATCACAAGAGACTATGCAAATGCTCCTTCAAGTTTCAACTTGTTTTATTAGTCTTTGACGTCTTCAGCAAGGTTTGAACTACCCTCTTTTGTTACATGCTCAGAGTACAATGAAATCCATACATGATAAAAAAGCTTGCCCGAGTCAGAAGCCTGCTATCTAGACTAGCCCTGCAATTACAGCCTTCAAGGAGGCATCTTGAAAAAAGCAAAAAGCTCAGGGGCACGTAGACCCAAGAGCATCCAAGAACCTGATCGGCCGTAGAGCCATTGCTGAGTGTTGTAAGGCGTCGTCTCTGCGCTGCCAGAGTGCCGCCCCTTTCCAGCTCGAGTGAAGCAGAGCCCGTTCACAGAACTGGGCCTTCTTCAAGATGAAACCATGCCGGAGTCAAAGATCTCTTGGTGGGAATTACCGGAAGTTGTTATCAAACCGCTTGAAGGTGTAGCCGATGAAGGGCAGGCTCATCTCGGGAGACTCCTCCGCCTGTCGACCGTTCTGGATGGCCTGGGCCTTGAGGACCGTGGCGTTATCCGTCTGGTCAATTTCATCGGTAGGGAAGTAGGTCGTGTCAATGTTGGAGGTCAGGCGAGGCTCGAAAGGTGCGCGGATGCGGCGCAGGCTATCAAACTCGACACCACGGAAGAAAGCATGGTTCTTGATCTCGTGCGCACCTCCACGGCCAAGACGGTTCTCCGTGTTGCAGACCATACTGGTTTATGTCAGCATTCTCGTCAATCATCTCGACGCATTTAATATCTTACCTTCGGATCAGGTGCTCGGCATCAGTGCCCAGTGTGATATCGTCAGGGAAGTACAGGGTCTGTCTCCAGTTGACGATCTTCCGGTACGTGTCATGGCTGTCCTCAGCGCAGAATGGGGGCCATCCAACAAGACACTCGAACATGATGGTTCCCAGCGACCACCAATCGCAGTCAAAGGTGTAACCATGACCAGTAAAGATCTCAGGGGCGATGTAGTCGGGAGTTCCAACGGTCGAGTACGCCATCAATCTTCGTGATCGTCGCCAGTCGTTAATCTGAGATCGGTTGCTGACAGTAAGGTTGATCTGGTCGATAGCGACTGAGTTACGGTCACGCGGCCTGTTAGATCGCCCCTGAAGCAGCTGCTGATAGTAGTTGTTGTCATGGAGTCTGTGGAAACCCGTCGACAAGCCAAAATCAGTCAGCTTGACGTGACCACCACGGTCCAGAAGAATGTTGTCGGGCTTGATGTCACTGTTTCAGAGTCAGTCAGGTTTCAGGGGGGATACCGAGGGATACCGAGGGAGAGGGGTGGCGCATACCGATGGATAAAGCCCAACTTGTGTACAGCCTCAATGGCGAGGACAATCTCGGCAATGTAAAACCGTGTAATGTCTTCAGAGAAGATTTCGTACTTGATGAGCATAGTCATCAAATCTCCACCGGGTAAGAACTCCATCAGCATGTAGAGGAAGTAAGAATCCTGGAAAGTGGTGTACAGCTTGACGACCCAGGGGCTGTCAGACTCGGCGAGAATGTCACGCTCTGATCGGACGTGGGCGAGCTGGTCCTTCTTGAACATTTCCGTCTTGATCAGGGACTTCATGGCATAGACCTTGCCATCTCCCTTCTTCTGAACCAGCTTGACTTCTCCAAAGGCACCCTTTCCGATAATCTTGACCGTGTTGTAGTTTTCGGGCTTGTCCTTGGTGCGAAGGAAACGCAGGTACTGGCCTTCTTTTCTTCCGGCGGTAGACCAGAGCTGCTCGCGTCTGGCAGAACCCTGGGAGGGATCCTGGAGTTTCTGCTCCAGCTCACTCTGTCTATAGCAGCACGTTTAGCTACACAGTACTGGAAAGGTAAAAGGGTGTAGACCATACCTTTGGTTACGCTCGCGCGCACGCTTGACACTGTCCTTGAAGAAGTCGGCAGCAAGCTGTGAGCACTTCTTCTGGTTGCTGTTGGCATTGGTGCCATATCGGTCGGGATTTCTCTCGGGCGCTCGCTGGAACTCCTCGACAGGAGCAGCAGGTTGGTTGGGCATGGGAGGAGCGTTCATGTACCCAGAATAGGCTGGCTGCCCTGAAGCGCCGGCGGTTCTTGGACGCTGACCGGGCGAGGGCCCTCGAGCGTAAGCCTGCGCTCGAGCAGCGCCTCCGAGGTTCTGGTGGGAGAACTGGTGGGCGAGGCCGGTGTTGGGATCGTTGGTGCCCGGGGTATTAGATCGCGGCTGATAACCAGCAGGTTGGGCGTAGTCGTTCAGCTGCTGGCCTTGATACTGGGCGTATTGGTTCTGGTTAAAGTAACCCTGGGGCGCATAACCACCAGCGTAAGCCTGCTGCTGAGCCTGTAGGCCAGGTTGTTGGCCAGAAGCCGGAGGGAAGACAGGCTGAGGAAAGGTCGAGGGCGTGGTGGGATAGGCGGCCCGATCCGAGGCGGTCAACCTGTCATTGCCGTTCCCAAAGTTGAGGAACAGGCGGTTATTGTTGGAATCCATCCTTTCTGATTGCGGCGTCGCGGTCGCCTCGTATCGTGCTATGCGGTATCGAGCAGTCGGTGACGGACAGCAAACGGAGAGAGAAGAAAAGGATGAGGGCGACGTGGGAGATGGCCAACAACCAGAGTTTCAGGGGAGGACAAAGTCCAGGGGCTTGCTTCCACTTGTGGAGG
>NIZV01000503.1:0-18790 GCA_003947045.1 Fusarium ambrosium
TAAGATATAATATTATAATATATTAGAAATATATTCTTTATTATAATTAAAGTCGGGATAACTAATAAATAAGATCGAGTTGGTGTGGAGGAATAAGATAGAGACGCCCTGGACCGCCTGGCTTCGGAAAATTCGAGGCCATGTTTCTGATCTCGACAGTGGCGGCAAAATGGAAATCTTGGGGACGATAGAGGAAATCTTGGGGACGATAGAGGATTTTCTCGCTGCCGGAGCTGACCCTCAGTCTCTAAGTTTCAGGCTAGCTGACTGGATGGTTGCTGAGTTTCTGCAGGACGATGGCAGGCTGGTGAAAGAGAAAGCTGGAGCGATTCTTGAGCGGATTGCAAGGCCGAAAGGAAGTGACGCGGTGCCGGTGGATGAAGACCGAATGAGAGCCATCTGGTGTACCATATCGGCAGGCAGCAAAGGAAGCCTCGACAACCGACCGGGAACACCTCAACATCGGTTTACGCCGCCACGAAAAATAGCAGTAGTGGGTACGATTCCGAGCAACAACACATCCACCAATGTTTCTGAGGATCGCCACGCTGAGAGCCCTCCGGCCCATCAATGCCGTGAACGGCTCCCGGACCAATGGAAGGGATCCAGGCTGTTTTCGAAAATGAAATTTTGGAGGAAGAAGAGAGTTGTATCGAAATAGGGGTGATGAGATTGGATTTCCCCCTTCCTTCGAAGGTTAGTTGATACATGCACATTATTCGTGTAAAGGAGTCTCTGGCATCGTTTACTAGGTTTGGTAAGACTTGTTCGTATGTGATCATGAAGCCGCTGCCAGACCTCCAAACATAATGGAGATGTGGATCAAGAATAGATATTCCGGAATCCTGCCAACTGGAATGTGCCGATGAGATGGATGCCTTCGTCCATAGCGGCGTTTCCCTCCACCTGACCTGTTCCACAAGCTGATAGAAAGGCTAGAAATCCTTGCTGGTGACCCACGTCCATATCCATCACGTCCCCGTGAGAACTGCTGGGAAATCATCACCAAACCACTCCCAGTCTCCTTGCCTTGGATGGTTTCACACTTTTGCGAGGTTATCTGCACCTCATCAAATCATGTCCGTAATTCTGAGGTTCATATAATATCTCTTCATTATTCAGAATACGTGTTATTATAAGCTCAAGTCTAAGAGCTCTTGGCCTGGCTGGCATCTGTATTATTCTCCGCCTTGAACTCATTGATAGCCTTTTCCGTGACTCTCATTGCCTCTATCCCAACCGGAACGCCCAGATATATCATCGACTGCAAAATAGCCTCCCTAATCTCAATCTCTGTCAATCCATTCCGCAATGCCCCCTTCGTGTGAAGTGCCAGCTCCGGGTAAGCCTTTTGCGCCGTCAGAAAGGCCAAAGCTGTGAGAGGATTAGTGATGAATCGTCAATCAACGGTGAGATCACATACTGAGCAAACTCCTCTGCTTTCTGTCAAGTCCAGGGCGTGTCCAGACTGTACCCCAGGCATATTCGGTGATCAGCTCTTGGGCTGGCTTCCAGTACTCGTTCTGGAGCGACTCGACCGCCTTGGTAACGTATTGTTCGCCTAGGACCTCGCCACGCACCTCGAGGCCCTTCTTGAACGTTTCGTTAAACTCTTGATCTTGCGACATGATTGTTGTTGAGAAGAATTTGTGTGAGGGGTTCGTTTGTTCAACTTCCGGGGTTTGCATGTGAACTTGTAGCGCCGGGTGCTCCGCAATCGGTCCGGACGGCCGAGAACTCCGGTCCGGTTGCGGAGCTTTCGGCAACTTCATAATTGGAATTATTCCGCCCTCCAACAGCCGAGGGTTGCCATCGGAAATATGGTAGGCGTTTTCTTCATTCCCCTTTCTTAAACAGCACACATGCAAGTGTGTCGAAAGAGCTCGTTCTGATCTCGGTCACTTCAAGTCGTGATAGGATCCCTACACGGCGGATGTCAGCACATTCCAAGCCCATCACCAGACCTTCAATTAGTCTTGCCTGGCTTCGCCTACCTGGGGGTAGATGGCTTCTTGTTATCGTTTTCTCTGGAAATACTTCCAATGACGATCGACTCGACTTCATCATCCCAGCGCTTCGTGTCGACAATGTCACTAAAATCTTGTTAGCGCCATGCTGATAGTCTGGTTCCGCGCAGGCAGGATCTGGAAGGGTGATGTACTTACTACTCCCCTAGCTTGTGCTTTTCCTTGCAGTTGTCATCAAGATATTGGAGGTGAGCCGTGCCTTTGGGATCGTTGCCAAACTGAATAAACTGAAACATGAGTGTTGTAGGGCGCTGGTCGGCCTTGACCAGGCGGCTGATAGAATCCCTGATGACGCTCTCAACATCGTTGTCCTCTTCCCACTTTGCGTCAGTGTAGACGTATATGCTTGTGGGTTTGATTTGAGCCTTGTCATCTTTGAAGACTGCCATCAGGATGTTGCTAAGACAGTTTGCCATGTTACACTTCCCAGCGCAGAAACCCGTCCGTCTAATCGTGAATTCGACCGCTGTGCTTGTGGAAACCTTGTGTGCTCTTGTCGAATCCGAGGTAAAGAACAAATCCATGCCATCGTTATCTGCCACCTTTGTGAAATAGCCGATGACTCTTGCAGTTCTGGCGACTTGTTCCATATGCGGTTTCATGGATTTGAAATTGTCAATAAGGATTATCTGTTCACTAGTGAGTTTATCGCGAATCTCTTTCATGGGTGTTTATCGTACCTGGTCACGCCCACCACGGGCCTTGATCTGGCTTCGAGCAGACTGCATCCCTGGAAGCACAATGCTTCCCTCAAAATGTTTGCCTTGAAACATGTCTCGAGCCCGCCCAATGCTATAAGTTTTACTCTTCTTCTTTCCGAGCATTTGGTACATTTGGTCGACTGGAGCTAGGCCAGATCCAGTCTCTGGAGCCGTAGCCAAAGCCACGGCTCTCTCTTTCAGTGCTGGGGGTGGTTTCTGGGGAGTTTTTGGTCGGTCTGTATCATCGGGCTTGCGTACTGGCGGATCCTCGCCGACTCGCGACATGATAGGGTCTGGATCGGATATTGGCTGCGTGTACGATGACGTTGATGTTCCGACAGTAGGTCGGCGCTCCAAATTGTTCATCATCTCGTCCGCGCGTGACTTGAGAGTTTGTGGAATAAGACGACTGTCTGCAACCCTCAACATGTCGTTTAGAATGAAGTCGCTCATAAGGCGGGAGATAGGGTCGCTCTCCCTTTTGTTTTGTAGTGTCTCCTGGTGGAACTCGCTCACGGCATCGAGCTTATCTTCGCCATTATGAAAACAAGCCTCAAAGCCCGCGGCCTTGAACCGGTTCAGCTCGGCGATAGCCTCTTTCCTCTTTACACGATAGGCTTCACGGCCGGGCTCTCCAGCAATCGACCAGACAAGTGCATCGCTGTAGACAGCTCCAAGAGCCCACACGTCGACACTGGTTGTTACTTCAGGTCTCACCTCAGATTCGATCGCGTAGTTCACATAGCACTCTGGGGCACCTGTGTTACAGCGATGTCAGTCATCCCAGCTTTAGCATGGCACCCAGTCACTATTACTCACTGTACATGCGGTTGCCCTCGTTTTCAATCTTGAAACGACCGTCAGGTCTCAAGACTCTCCTCACCTCAGCCAAGCCAAAGTCAGCGAGCTTGAAACGAACATTGAATCTTGACTCTTTCTGCTTCTGATTTGATGATTTTTCTGGGTGAGGAAAGACCAAAATATTGGCTGGTTGAATGTCCTGATGAATCCTACCTATGGTTAACAACTGTCTCCAGGGTATCAATGGCTAAACACTCACGCTGCGATGAACCCATTTAAGGATCCTCCCCCGAGTGGCGGCCTCCCCAAGTTGTGAAACCCGTACAAGCCTGTTAAAAGCTTCAATAGTGCGCGCCAGAACGTCTTAAAGTCATCTGCGGTTACCGGAAGACCGGTGTTTTCAAAGAATTTCAGAAGAGAGCCCATCTCAGCGTACTCAAGGATGATGATCCGTGTTTCAGTCCTCTCAAAGGAAAAGGATCCATAGTACATGGCAATGTTCTTGTGAGCCTTTGGGTGGTCAGAAAGTCTCGAGTAGACGTCTGCTTCGGCCCTGTAGAGGTCCCCCATTTCTTGACCCTTGAAAATTTTGAAGACCACAGGGGTGTCCTATGACGAGTGAGCAGTCATCTTCTAGATGGATGAGACCTACCTTTTCCGTCATTGTATTACACTCGGAGTGGATTTCGACTTTGTGAATGGATGGTCCATCACCACCCCAGGCATTATCTCTGAGCGACTCGAGATATGTCACTGGTAAAATCTGCTGACGATGAAGCTCTCGCTTGTAGATCAGGTGCTTGCTGAACTCCAGAGGGCAGAACATCCACTGTTCATCGTGGAAGTCTCCGAGGCAAGGAGGCCATTCGCGTGGAAGGGGTGAAATTGGTAGTTGAAGATCATCTCGGTCCTTGCGGAGAAAGAGGGTAATATTCTCAGGTTGGCCAACGTAAACCAGTGTAGAGAAGACACGCACAAACTTTTCCGCAATCTGTGCCGCACTCTCTTGGAGATCGCAAGAATCAAGAACTTTTCGGATGTTGTCCGGTGCCCAGTAAGCTTTCAAACGAGAAGAAGGAACGTAGTGACATGTCTGGTTTTCGCCGTTCATACCAGATCCTTGATTCTCTAGGACCCATTCGCGAAAGTGAACGACATGCTCGTTCTTCATATTGATAGGACCATCGATGTTGGTTCAACATAAGGTACGGCAGGAGAAAAGAAGAGGCTGAAGTTTATGAAGTTGAAATTCGCACCCTTGTGACTTGACGGGAGGACAAGAAAGATCAAGGAGGAGGGTGTGTGGGCGGTGGGCAGAGACCAAACACAGGGCAGGTGGACGAGGCAGAACCGAGCCAGGACCACCCTCTTGAAAAAGCCCTCATGTTCAGCCAGTATGGGTTGTTCAGCTACGCCACCCTTGTTGCCTCGCCTGCCTCTTTTGGGGCCGCGGCTGATTTAGGCGCCGGGGTTGGCTGCCCCCTCGAACAATGGCTGAAAGTGATCACAAAGTGATCAAGCCACTGCGGAGCCTGATGCTCTCAGCCTGATGTCGCTTGACTGCCTTGTGGTAAGTCTCACACTGAAAGTGGTTAAAACAATGTGAATGTTGTGGGAGAAGCAGTCATGCACATGGGGCCTCCCTTGGTGGGTAGTAGGGAGCCAGCAGACATACCGCCTACGCAAGAGAGACTAGTTTTTTGAGAATAGCTAAATTGAAGGAAACACTACACCAAAACTCCCAAACACCCGGCCTCAGGGGCCATCTCACACCTTGTCGAGTCCAGCCCGCCAGCGAGCTCTACCTGAGAGGCACTTGAAAAGAACGATCCACAAGATAAAGGTAACCACCATCAAAGGCAGACATATAGAGACAAAGAGCTCAAAAGCAAACTGGTGAAGGTTGACGGCTTCACTAAAGTCCTTGGCATCCTGGTTTATCTCAACCAGCCCGCTCTGGAAGAAGGTCTATGCAAGGAGTATTAGTATAGTTGATGACTGTAGGATTCAAGGGGTTTATCCTTACCGCCACGAACATCGCGGGAAGGAATGCCAGTGTCACGCAAGTGATGACGTGCATCGAGATGGTCTCCTTCTCTGTCTTGAAGGCGATTCCTTCCATCTTCTCGGATTGAGCTTGTGAGCTCTCGGCGAAGATACGGCCGATCTGGACATTGCGATATTGCAATATGCCGTCAAACTGGGGTGACAAACTGTCAGTGGACGGATATTTATGCATGTTGTGGAAGATCTTACCAGTGTTTTGCCCTCGTGTAACCACGCCATCAATGATTTTACCTGGGTGATTCGGATTTGAAGGTTTCTTCTGATGCGATTGATCCGCCGGATGAAAGACGCCAGCTCCTTCTTGCAGTGGTCTTTGATCTCCGAGGGGAAACCTTCTCTCTCCCATATCTCTTCGTAGCTCTCTGAAATGTCGCGCAGGGCTTGGTCGTTGAGATTCATGACCAAGCAAAAGCTTTCCAGTAGCTCACCAAAGTAGTGAAGCTGCTGTACCTCGTCAAAAGAGAAGGTGTCGAGGATCATGAGCTTGTCAATCTCATCTCGCTCACCGGCACAAGTCCCTCTCAGTAGTTGGGGCAGTGATTGAATTGGGAGAATAGTCTCCTTCTCAGTCGAATAGCCGCGTGTAATCAGCTTCTTGACCGAGGCAAGGATTCTCCTCCTCAGGTTTGGAGGATCTAAATCGATCACTTTCTCGGGAAAGTCGAATGTTGAGGTCTTGGAAGTGTGCAGTGTAGATGCCAGTGTGAAGGCTCGTTTCACGCCTTTTGGTTGGGCATCAATGCGTGCAGTCTGAGCCTTTGTCAAGACCGTGCGGATCTTTCTCTCAATGTCGTTTATACACGCTCGCCAGTCCTCGTCACACCATTCTAGGTGAACCATGTGAGTTTCCAAAGTTGCCGTAAAACATCCTGCCAGATCGTTCATGGCCTCGGATCCCAGGGCTGGGAACTCGGTTGACGCCTCTTTGATTCTGTTCTCCATGAGGCCATTTGCTTTGATGTTGATCCAAAGAGCCTTTCCAGTTACGAGGTCGAAGGTATGATAGACGGCCATCTGTCGAATATTCCACGTCGTTGTGTTGTCGAGACCAGAACCTCGCTCTAATGAACGCAGCAGATATTGCACACAGAACTCACGTCCTGAGCGACCAAGTTTTGGGATCTCCAGCAACCGTTCATCAGCTACATCGAGACTGTCGTGGCAGCTGAATCCCGTCATATGGTAGTCGAGTGGCTCATCCGTGGCGCCGAATGAGGACACAAAGTCCAAGAACCTAGGATCAACTTGGTGAAAGCAGCATAGGTATGAGAAGCTGTCGCGTGAACAGTTCAATTCAGCCCGTGAGTGTGCCGCTTGGATGAAGCTGTAAGATGTCAAAATTGAACGGCGCGTTTAAAGGCTTATTGCATACATGAAACGGGACTTTGGGTCCTTTCGATTCTCCAGTAAGTGCCTCTTCAGCTCACCATAGTGCCGAAAGTTGCCTTCACGGTAGACTGGAGAATTTAATAAGCAGGCGTTTAATAAACGCCTCTCAATAGGTTACAGTGCGTACCATCATCACCATCATTCAGCTCTAGTAAGCTTATGTCCTCGGCTGTGCGGTCAAAGAGAGTCTCGTCATTCATAAGGCATCGACGATAGCGCTGCAGAGTGCTCTTCCGATGCACAGGTATTAAAAGATTGCATGGGTAATATGCCCAGTTCTCACTGGCATCGACAAGAAGATCGTGGGAGTTCATGGCCGCAGGGATGATGGAAGAAAGCGTATCCGGAATGAGAAATATGGATGGCATAAGATACTTTATAAAATCTCAGGCTCTGGCGACAAAAAACAGGGCTATGTAATAAAGTACACCCCCCCTAACCCTCAAAAGCGGTGCCCAGCTCTCACACCAACCACTTACCCAGAACTACCATCACACGCCGCTGCCATTCTTTTACTGGCTGGAACTAAGCCGGCACCCATTTCGCTAATCCTTTCAATTTCTTGATCTCAAGTCTGTGATCCTGCGCATAGCATTGAGCAAAAAGGCCTCGATGAAAATAACCGTCGTGGATTTCACATACGCTTGTCAATTCCATCCCATCCGGTAGATCGAAAACCAATTGCGCATTTCGACACTGCAGTCGAAACCCCTACAGTATCAGCCTAAAACGCCCCTCTAATGAGGAAAGAAATTGGGCATCTGTACCTCAACCACGATGGCATTGGTATTGAAGGTGTGTCTCAACCATGCCTGAAACACAACTGGCGACAGTTTGTATGAAGGGTACCTCGCTTCTGTCATGGTGGTGCAATGCGGTGCTGGCAGACCCTGTGCTCCGCCACACAGGCTCCCCGCTGGGCTTTTTAACTCTGCAAGTTAAGGAGATGCAGCCAAGTGTACCCTATGAGGCTCTGCTGGCATGAGGCCAGCGATCATGATATTTACAAGTACAGATATGGCGAGATCGTTTGTACCTCATGATCAAATCATTTGACAAGGCACACTACTGCATCCAGTGAATTGCTTCAACGTGCACACATCTTCATGCTACATCAGTCACACGCAAGGGAGGGCTATGTCAGGCTCTCGACCAAGTCACCGCTGAGGTGCGGCCAACTGGCGTAGGCCACCTGCGAGGGAGCCTCCTTGGCGCAGCGGTGGGCTGGAGCAGCCATGTCCTCATTCGTGCACACTATTGATAACGTCAGGTCATATGCCCATGTTGTGGAACCTCAAAATTCGCAGCTGTGTACGGCTGAACGCCACAACTATGTATGCAACCCCCAACCCCCAGACAGGTCATTTTTTGAAAATTGGTCGGCTAACTTCCACCAATTGGTTTTGCTTATTCTCAGGTAGGCTATGTGATTGCAAGTCATCGTGTCTTAGACCTACAGAGCCTGGTTCTCACAAGCTGGATAAACGTCCTTTTCCCCGAGCCTAATTTTCAAGGCACTTTCGTACCAAGTAGGTATTTGTCGCTGGGGCCAGGGTCTCGGTGTTGCGGAAGAGAGAGAACAATATTTGGGGCAAGTTACGGAGTGTTGTTTTCTCAGCCGGGGGCTTGTTTCAGCTTTCATGCAGACAGCCTCTAAGCCGTTGTACCTTCGTGACAATAGCTCTAACTACAGGGAAAACCGCACAGTAGCAACCAATGACTTCTAAAACTTTATCTATGCTATAGGGTAAAACATGTACATGTTGGCTTACTTTATATCAGGTCTATCTATTTGTCTGAATCCGACTACTTCATCCTATGATCTAATGCCCTGATGGCCTACACCAACAGTCCTTTACGATGGAGAGCAGAATAAGCACAAACCCGAGCCCAGCCAACCCGAATGGATGTTGATATTGGGGTAGTCGAGGTGCACTGACATTCACACTTTTGGCATCAACCGTTGCTTATAGTAAGTACCACAGCAATACCCTGAAGGGGCGTAGATGGCTAAACATAGATTTCAGAAGCATTTCAAGCTTTCGACACGTAACTCATAGCAATAACGACTTTATTAATGCTTAGCCCGCCTCTAACAGATGAGTAGACGTCTCAAACCTAGTTACCTAACGGCTCGCCGATAGCACCCACGACAGTCCCACAGTTACTACCATAGTTAGGAATAATCTTGAAGGTCCTGCCATTCTTGTCCCGTGAGATTGTGTGTGTCTGTTCCTCCCTGCTAGAGCTACCGCTACGGCCCAGTAGAATCCGGATACCAAAAACACTGATACTGCCGCCGGCAGATGCCGTCTCCCTAAGGTTGGCGTCAAGAGTCCTAGCGGTCGAGCGGCCCACGGTGATCTCGTAGCCCAAGCCACTGATGACGACGAGCTGTCTCACCCTGGCGAGGGTCTGGAGATTTTTAGGGGCATCTCGGCGGAGTCTGTACTTGGAAACATCGGGGACCCTTTGTTTAAGTCAGTAATAGCTCAACCAAAGTTTTCGAAGAGTCATGACATACCATTTCCCAGTAGTGATGGTGACGACCTCAAGATCGTCGTAGGTCACCTTGATAGAAACCTGAGGGGTTTCTGAGCCAGTCTGCAGAATACCGGATTCTCTAGAGCGATCTCCACCAGTCCTAAATGAGAACCATCCAGTGCTGGCTCCAACACTATCTACACCTCTGGTCTGACCAAAGTTGTAGTCGGACGTGTCTTTCCGTGTGTCCATTGTGAATTGGATTGACTGCGATGGATTGTAGTTGGAGCTGGAGGATTTCTCGATAGCCCGCTGCACGAACGTCCCGTAATCAGGGGAATCGTACAAGGGAACGCGTTCGGAGGATGGAGGTGGGACCCTTTCGCCATTCTTCTGAATACGTATCAGCTCTTTTAAGGTGAAAGGGTTTCTAGTTGCGGCATTCATGTTGTAGCTACTGTGTGTTAGCTTGGAATGTCGTTGTTACAATGCTCAGGCACGTACCCATCATGGTCGACGGAATTATCCAAAGCCATGCCAAGCGCGTCTTTGTCCTGTTTAACCACGGGGGACATGGGACCGTTCTTGTTAAGCTGAATCTGGATGATTTTATTAGTGATGCTGTCGACGTTTTGCTGCGCTGCGTTCAAAGCAGGGGCATGACCAGTTACAGCCCAGTTAAGGAAGGGCTGGTTGGTCATGCCCATCTCCGTATCTTCCTTCCACCTGACAAGAGCCTCCTTCTTTTCTCTTTCCAAAGCTGCTTGGGCGCCTTTTTGCTCCTCGATCGAATCGAGGAGGACAGCATCTAGGGCAGGGTTGTCTCTGCCACCCTGACTAAGTCAGCGACATGTTCAACAGACCGTATAGGCTACATACCAAGTCGACCCAGTTCAAATAGCTAAGATTTCGTGTCAGTACCCATATTACAGTCATTTAGTTGGAAGAAAGGCACTTACGTGCCAATAGCCTGATCGAATCCATGGGAGGCGGAAGGGCTATAGAAGATACTATCGGTGGCCAAGAGGTTGTTGCTGAGCTCGTATAGACCCTTGGCCTTGTACTCATTGGGGATGTGAGTACCGACAGGGGGCGCATTCTGGGCCTCATTTGCAAGGAAGAAAATCTTTCTGCCTTGACCTGCTCGAAGAACCTTGTTCTTGATTTGCTCACCATACTCGAGCCAAAATAGCTCGGACGTCCTGTCAGTGGGGGCCATGCTTTGAGATGGAAAAGAATTCTGCAGCGTCGAAAGTTGCGATGTGGCTGTCTGGGAACGTAGGTAGGAAGCGGTAGTTTGGTGAAGATAAATATGAAGCTGAGGCGGGATCGTCACGAGATCTTATACTTCGAGGCGCAACAACATTTGCCCTCTGTTGTCCTGTTTTGTGCATGTGTCTTGTTTGCCAAGGAACTAACGTTAGCCACTTCGGTCTCTCTCCTTCTAGATTGTCGAAAGCTAGTGCTAGTATTCACACTTCCCTTCACCGCTAGGCATCTTTTAAGGGCCGAGACCCTGCTGCCACCTCTTCAACATGGCTGCTCAGCAGGTTGTTCAATGCCAGCGCCAACGCCCGAGGACTGCCAAGAGCATAGTTGACAATAGTGTAGAACGCACCGTAGGCTATCCTCGATTTCACTTACCTTGAATCTTGTTTGCGCGATCAAGGTCGATGGATCAGGTGGAGGTGCTTTGGTGGTGGAGGCAGGCAGTTGACAGCCAAGCACCAACCAGTGTTCTCAAGCACATCCTTTACACGATTTCACCCCAGTCCAGAACCAGGGCAAATATGTGTTTTGTCACGCCACTGTGTTAGCATTGAGATATGATGCTATGATGTATTGGAAATGTGTTCTTTATCATAATTGAAGCTGGGATAACCAACATTGAAGATTGTGTTTTGTCACGTCCACAAAGAGGAGATTGTCTGAGACATCGACTCTGGGGCATTGAGTTTAATACCTTGGACATTTTCCTAGGCGAGACAACACCGTCCTAACAACTGATGAGAAAAACGTCAAGGTCCGTTAAAATTAAGCCTTAATGTGCCGCTCATTAGCTCATGGGGACGCCGATAGTCCTCAACTAGTTCGGCAACCGGGGCATAGATCGGATCTACTGGCGCATGGCAAATAGACGAATCGGGGATCATCCGGGACTCTTGGTATTGCCCCCTCATCCTGGCCAGAGCGATCCTTCCGCGCCACTCTGTGTGATAGGGCTGATGGTTTCTCCCATTCAGCCAGCCACATCCAGCCATCGAGATCAGTCTGGTCTCGATCAATTAGTCCCATTGTCTAGTGCTCTCGTGCTCTGAGCAAGCGGCCCTTTGCGATGAAGAGCAAACTGAGCACAAACCCAAGCCCAGCCAAGCCAACCGAAAACCACAATGCCCCGCGATAACCCAGCAGTCTATCATGTTCAGTCTTGCCCGAATTGTTGATATTCGTTTCGACAGTGCCTGCAAATCCAAGCCCAATTGATATGCTGTAGTTGATGACAGTCAAGACAACACTTGCACCCATTCCCTGGATTTCCCGAGGCACTGCATTCGAGAAGATGATGACAGCAGAAGGGAAAGACGTATCCATACCGACAGTGATAATGAGGACGCTAAAGAAATAGTACGTCCAGTATGTCGAATAAGGAGGTCGAGTTGCCGGGAGAATAGATCCCACGAGGTAGGCAACCTGACCGACGACCATGATCCAAGACGCGGGGATCCTCCCAATCAATTTGCCGACAGCCAATGCTGAGACCAACCCAACAGGAATGACAGGAACAAACCAGGCTGCCATTTGAAGAGGAGTGTTTCCTCCAATGTCAAGGGCGACTTGGCCAATATAGTAGACCTATAAACGTTGTTAGTGTTGAACTTCATTTCGAGACAGCAGGTACTAACCCAGATACCAAAGCACGCCCAACCTGTTGCCGTGCATGCAAACACAAACCCAATATCAGAGTTGAAAGCGGCCAGAGGCAAGAGAGGTGATTTCGCCCAGTATATCTCGATACAAAAGAACACTGCTCCAAACAGAACGCCAAGTATAAGGCAGATGTAAACGTAGGGTTGCTTCCAGCCAACAACAACAGCCTGGTTCCACGCAAAGTTGAACAGCACCAATGCGGTAACACCAGTCAAGCCGCCTGGAATGTCGAGTGCTTCGAGTGTCTCTCGGACTGATTTATTCTGCTTCTCCTGAAGAGGCGGTGGGATCGTCCACTCGGCAAAAGCAGCAATGCCAGCAAGTGCAACAGCGAGACTCCAGTAGATCCACGGCCACCAGGCGAGGGCAAAAAGACCTCCGAATAAGAAACCTGCGATGGCACCGAAAGGAGCAGCGCCACCAAACCATGCAAATGCCATGTTCTGGCGCGGCCCAGGTGCAAAGGACCGACCGAGGATAGCAAGAGCGTTTGGTAGAGTGAGAGCTGGACCCATGCCTTGGAAGACTCGACAAAAGGTGAAGAGAACGTGATTGGAGTAGACCGATAAGCCGGCGACCAACGACCAGAGAGAGTACCAGATCATGCCAATGACAAACATCTTCTTGTGGCCAAACTCGTCACCAAGTCTCCCACCGATGAGGATGAAAGTACCGAGAGTCAAACTGTATCCTGCAATGAGCCAGGAGAGTTGGCCAGGGTTGGTGATGCCAAAGGACTCCCCAATCAGGCCGACAGTGGTGAGTGTGTTTCCTAGGCCAACTTGATTGGTGAACATCGCAGTACAGAGAGTTCCAACGAATAGGATCTGGCGAGGGGTTGAAAGGGCATCAGCTGGATAAAGGTTCTTTTCCTGGTCGGACTGCGAGCTAGACTCCACATCTGTTGATATTTCGTGAGCAAGATAACGCACTAGAGGTCGCTGAAGCAACTTACCTTGAGGTACTTGGGATGGTGTCCTGCGCGGGGATTGGGCTTCTGGCTTCAGCTCCAGATCTATATCAGATAGGGACGTCATGATAATGATCAAAATTGGTATCTTGCTCTGAGATATGGCGATAGAGAGACCAGTAGGCAATGGTGAACGTGAACTGAGTGTTGAAAATATCCCAAATTCGCAGAGATGAAATTAGATTTATATTGTATTTTCCTTTCTTATATCATTCCTTTCACTGTTCATACGGATTCATCTTATTGGCCATTCCATAAGCATGCTCCGATTGCTCGTGTCAGGCTGGGACTAGTGCCGGAGCTCTCGTAAGGTCCGCTCCGGGCCTCCGGATGAGGCGAAACAATAGAATATATGACGAATGACATCTCTTGAACGTTGAATAATCTTATAAGTGTACGAAATGTCCCGATTTTTGTGGTTACTAAGCATCTTGACGATGTGTCCGGAGTCTAACAACAGCAATCTATATGAACAATACATTTGTCCCCCCTTTTTTAAGATATCCAAGTCTCCGCCCCTTAGTCGCCACATCACTCCCCAATCAACTCTCCTCAATCTATTCTTTTTCCATTTGAGACTTCATATGATGGATTCACCTCAGTCCATTGTCCCTCCCCAGGGGCTGGTGCTTGTGACTGGAGTCAATGGCTTCATCGGCTCTCACATCGCCAACAATCTCCTGCGCCTAGGCTACCAAGTGCGCGGTACAGTCCGAGATTCAGACAAGGCAGACTGGATCACAGAAGCGATGCGTGAGCGTAACCCTTCCGGCCACTTCGAAGTTGTGATTGTCCCAGACGTCACTGCCGCGGATGCATGGAGCGAGGTTGTCCAAGGTGTTGATGGCATTGTCCACGTCGCGACAGACATGTCCTTCGGCGCCGATCCCAACAAGGTCATCACGCCTATGGTCCAGGGTGTGAGAAACCTACTTGTGGCCGCGGCTTCGGAGATAACGGTCAAGCGATTCGTCTTCACGAGCAGCGACCGAGCGATATCCAATGCCATAAACGGCAAAGAGGTTACGCTCGACTCAAGCATGTGGAACGAATCGGCCGTTGAAAGCGCGTGGCGACCACCGCCCTACGAGGCTGGTCGCGTCTGGGACGTCTACGCAGCTCTCAAGACTCAATCCGAACAGGAGATTTGGTCATTTGCAAGGGCCGAGAATCCCAAGTTCATCATCAATTCGGTGCTCCCCTGCTTCAACGTTGGGTCAATTCTTCATCCTAAGCAGCCTGGAAGTACAGGAAAATGGGTACAAGACTTCTGGAAAGACCCTGATTATTACAAGGATCTACAGCAGTTTGGCGCTTCGTGGTATATCAATGTGGAGGACACGGCGTTACTTCACATCGCTGCTCTTACTCAAGAGGACGTCAAGGGAGAACGTCTGTTGGGATTTGCAGGTCCCTTCAACTTCAACAGCTGGCTTGCTGCGCTTCGCCATCTAGATCCGTTGAAGGCTTGGCCGGCTGATGATCCATCTCAGGAGCATAACTTGTGCAAGGTTGATACTGGAAGAGAGGTGGACTTGTTGAAGCGATTTGGGAGGAGTGGTTGGACGAGTTTCTACGAGAGTGTCAGGAAGAATTGTCTTGAAAGCCGAGAATGAGGCTGGAATTGTAGCTATTTGGTTGGATGACATCAGTTGGCAATATGCCAAGGACATGCAAGTGTTAGCACACAGAATGCAGAATCATCATTGTCGCATCATTTCTACCAAGATGGCTTGGCTTTCTCTATTGGCTCCTCATCTGCATTTTCAGCCATGTGAAATTACCAATTCTTTATAATATTCTGGGTGGCTTCGTCAGCAGCATACCTGTTCTCTCAGTGTTCGCGATGTTATCAAAACCACCACCTGCGACACTGGAAAAAGCCATTGAGATTGCCACTACACCCGAGATGAACAGACTTGATTCGCTACGACATGAAAGAATTGTCAATCCGATCTCTCGCAATCTAAGATCCCACTCTTGGCCCGAGAGGGAGAGTTCTGGTGGGTGTCATCCTGCTGACAAAAGCCAATTATCTTGGCGCAAGCCTCCGGAGGCTTCGTAAGGTCCGTTCCGGGCGCTGACATCAATCGCAACCACAGAATCGCCTTACGATATCATGCAGCATGAGATGGCTATTGGATAATGGTAGGCTCTTTGGACTATATTAATATGCATTCCATCTTGCAATATCTCTCCAACATTTCTTGCATCTCATTCCCCTCCATCCTCATTCTCCAAGTACAACTTCCAAAATGGCACCCAACTCTCCCGTCGCCCTCATTCTTGGAGCTGGCTCCAACATCGGACACCATGTCGGCCGCGCATTTGCAGCCAAGGGATACAGAATTGCCCTCGCTGCTCGAAGCCTGAAGGAGGACGACAGCACCTCTGATCAGTTGCACATTCGCAGCGACTTTAGCGACCCAGAGTCTGTGGAGAAGGTCTTTTCAACCGTCAAGTCGCAGCTCGGTACCCCAGGTGTCGTGGTTTACAACGGTAATTTGCCTCTCTAGTTCTGTCTCTCTTCATATCACTGACATTCCTCTCAAAGCCGCTGCTGTGACTCCCAACGATGCCAAGAACCCCCTCAGCCTTGACCTCAAGGCCTTCACCCGTGACTTGGCCATCAACACCACCAGTGCTTTCGCGGCAGCTCAGCAAGCCGCCCTCGCTTTTGAGGAACTCCCCGACTCAGCATCACGCACCTTCATCTACACCGGAAACTTCCTCAACGACAAGACCATCGTCTCACTCATGGGTCTTGGCGTCGGAAAGTCCGCGACAGCTCATTTCATCAAATGCGCTGCTGAGGCGTACGGTAGCAAGGGATTCAAGTGCGTGGTTCTCTCCCGGTCAATATGGCTCCCGATTACTAATTCGATGCAGATTCTACTACGCCGATGAGCGAAAGGCAGATGGTTCGAGTGCATCCGCTGCCATTGATGGTGCTGCTCATGGGGAGTTCTACACTAAGCTTGCTGAGGGAGACTCTCAGGGGCCATGGCAGCAGACTTTTGTCAAGGGGCAGGGATATACGAAGTTCTGAGCTTGTCACCAATGTCCTTTATCGTAATATCTGATCCTAGTTCTTAATACCTGTTCTCTTGTAAGGCAGTCTCCCCAGTGAACGATCTTCTAGCTCAGTTATCCTAGCCTTCAACTATAACAAAGAACGCATTTCTCGCAAGTGAACAAATTTCCCCGAAAGCGCCAGTCCACTTCTCCCAATCCCATCTCTTATTCCCTCTCACTCAAAATCTAGAGTTTTACGGCCGATCTGCGTCCAGGGGGCCGACAGGAGTGTTACTCTCCATAACTTGAATGCTTGTGGTCGATGGCACAGCGGCTAGGAAAGGGAGACTCTGAGCTTCATCACTGCTATCTTTTCCCAGCATATCCTGACTTGCCATCACAAAAGTACCTACTCGAGAAACTTGAAGCTCCTTGTGGATTCTGGCTTCTGTTCCCTCTTCAGTGCCGACTGTGTTCCAAGAATGTTAGTACGCTTTCAATTGAGAATGTGTAGGGGTAACTTACGGATGAGAAAGGTGAAAAAGTTCACCACAACGGGGATCCAGACGGCCATAGACACCAGTTGGCCATACCCCCAAGAGTACTGACCACCACTTAGTTCCTCAAGCTTCTTGAATGCTATTACCACCTCTACAAGGCAGATAATCAGCATGGCAAAACTCATGAGATTCCTCAATATGAACAGAACCCCGGGCGGAATCTGGGAAAACCAGACACTGAAGAACCGAGATATCCTTGACCCAGGGTTTTCCCTCGACCTGATGATGCACTCCTCGAAAAGCAAAGTAAAAATGAGAATGTGAACAGCCGGAATAAGCTTCGTGGTGATCTTGAAAACCTGCAGTGACTCATCAGGTCCACGAGCAACGGCCCCAGGCAAAAGAACATGGGCCCTGGGTTGTTTCCGCAGCCTTCAACTGCTGCGAAATCGTTGAGTGGATTGCCAGGGTAACACGGTTGGCTGGCTTCAGGCCCAATATCTGTGTGCTCATTCCTGACGTCAAGGCACGGCTAAATGCACCAAGAAATTGTCTCGCCATCGTCTTGAGGCGCTTCCAAGGTTGGTACGTCGCCCAGAAGAGGCCGGCCAGGATAAGGGCGAGAGTTATTTGTACCATGTAGGCGACGAGTATGCCTGGCCCCGCAATGTCTGAGTCAACGCCCAGATCAACATCACGACAATAGGCGTGATTGATGACACGACCGAAATCTTTGAGGTTGCCAGGGCTGATAGGGTTGCGCCGAAAATCTTCAAGCTCTGACGTGCAATTCCCATACTTGGATTCGGAGCAGGATTGCCAGAAGCATTTCCGCGCGCGCGTAAAGACATGGAGCTTATCAAAGGCCTCGAGCGAACCGCCAAGATCGAACGTTTCATCCATTTCCTTCAGGTTAGCAGGATCAACAGTTTTGTTGCCCGGGACCACTTCCATAGTCACAGCAGCTAGAGTCATACAGTTCCAGATGTTTTCCGGTGAGCTGAACATGTATTTGGCGTCGCTGCAGGTGCGTGTACAGTTCGGTACCGTCCAACTGTCGGTTGTACAACCAGACTTGAAGAGCCGGACAGGCTCGCCGTCCGCGTGGAGGACACTTCCAATTTTACGAAAGTAGGCTTCTTGCCATGCCTGCCATAAAATGGGAGTGGAGTGAGTATAGTTGAACTCATTAATGGTCCGAAACCGATAATCATATTCGGGCATGTTGGATGATACGAGAGAGAACAGGAGGGAAATATCTGAAAAGTTTGATTACCGCTTTGCCAATAACGCACTGACAAGTAATCATGAACTCACACGCCTTAAGTAGCCCAAGTAGTGGAAATCCACTGTCCCGAACAAGCTGGGAAGAAATCAGGCTGGCGGTTATCTTATGCACTCGACAACGAGAACTAATCTGGTCAGCCAATGCGAGCTTAACACCATGTCTCGTTGAATGGCCGGCAAGTCCAACTAGAAATGCAATTAATCAGAGGTTAACAATAATGCGGCTGGAACAATTCGAGCATAACGGCTGTCAACGGCTAAGCATAACGGTCTTTGCATAACGCCTTTCAGCAGCTGAGCGAAATCTCAGACTGGTTAGGTTGATAGCCCCGAGAAAACATAACGGTCAAGTATAAAAAGATAAGAAAGCATTTAATATCATCGACGGCAATATCACAAGTCGTTTCCCTTCTATCTTTCATCTATCTTGGTAATCTCAACCACGAGAAGCAGGAACGTGGTTCTAAACCGGATAACGTTCTTGATAAGCATGCGGATCAAATAAGTATGCGGATCAGTTAGATTTTCACCTTAAATCGCGATTTTTAAATAATTCTTAAAAAATCAAACTAAGTCTAAAATAGCTAAAAGTTTTATAGTAGGTTATTTAGGGAGGTTTCT
>NIZV01000504.1:0-18733 GCA_003947045.1 Fusarium ambrosium
TACGAGGGTCAGGGCTCGTCCATGTGACAGGTTTCTCGAGCTTAAGAAGGTCGTCCGGGTTCTTGATGGGGCTCGTAGATCGTGTGCGGCTGGTGGCACTGCTCCGTTCTCGTGGGCCAGAGGCAAAGGATTGTCTGTCGCTTGTGCTAAGCTTGGCAGTGAACGACATGGGCGGTGGAAAGACATGATACAGCTGCCGCCGTTGCTGAGGAATAGCCCGGCTGGGCCGTGGTGTAACTTGATGGGTGGCTATATCGGCGTCGTTGTCGTCGGACGTGAAGGGGTCTTGCTGATCTGGGTGGTTGTCGTCTTTTCTCGGGCTGCGACGCATATCGCGCTCTCTCGGTGCTTCTCCGTCGGAGGTGAGATCGGTGCCGGCGCTATCAATCCGTTGTCGCTTCGCTGAGGGACAGGGGCTGGGCACGTGTCGACGACGCCGCGGGGAGGGAGAGGTTGAGGACTCGTACTCGAGCGGCAACGAACACGTCTGCGGACCAGAGCAGGCGTGGAGCAGAAAGTGCTGGTCGCGGATCCAGGCCGCAACGACTTCAGAGTCCATGTGACTCCTGTAGACACGACGATTTGGAGCCGTTCTGCGATTATGCGCTGAGTGACGTTGAGGACGAGGATATTGATGGTGTGTATGGACGTGATCGGGTGATTGTTTGTTTTCAGTTGTTGCGCCAGCTGATAAGATAAGGTACCAGTTCAACATCAGCTGACTCTGATTGGCTCTTGAAGAGTTGACAGGGATACCGTTCTTCCCACGGCCTGGACCAGGCCAGGGTACTAAGGGTGGCTAAAATCCGCCCCGCCCCAACCTCGTTCCTCAGTTAGTAGTGCGTAGTTAGATTTACCCTGTACATTCCTGCTCACGAGGAATAAAAAAAAGAACAGATGGCGCCGCTGCAGACAGCGTCGAAAGAGAAATCGGCCAACACCTTCTCTCGCAGGGTTGAGTCACTCGACTCGCACACCTTGGTCGTACACTCGGATGGCCTCTCTGTCCTCGGGAGGAGCTGCGAGCTACGGCTTTACCATCCACCAGAATAACACCCCTATCGTTGACGGATCCGGCCGGCTTGAACCGGCTGAGGTCTTTGATGCCGAAGCGGCGGGAGCAATAGAGGGTTTGCAGGAATCAACAGCCCAAGACATCTCTATCTGCCTAGATAACCTCGCTGCTGCTACATGCCTGCGAGGCACACCATTAGACTCCTCCCAGGAGGTCTTCCTCGAATTCCAAGCCTTGGCAGCATCGCATGGTGCTACGAAAGTACGCTGGGTACCGGGCCATATCAACATTCCCGGCAATGAATAAGCCGATAAACTAGCAAAAGCAGCATCCTCGCTGCCCGAGCCCGAGGGTGCTAGTCCAACGCCGGCCTACTTGCGAAGACTCGCGAGGCAGAAACTAAGAGAAGCATTCGAAGCCTGGTGGTCTTTCGCCTCCCTGAGTAGTATAAGAGATTGAACCTCAAGGCAGCAGTAGCCTGCCCTCCGGAGCTATCGCTCCCGCGTACAGTCTTACACCATTTACTCGCCGCAAGGTCCCTCCACGGGGATTTTGCCGCATACCACGAGAGGTTTAACCACAGCGAGGCACGAGCGGTCTACTCATACAACCGACGCAAATCGCCTGACCATATCTTCTACTGTAGAAAGGTACCGCCACGGCATGGAGCGAGGCTCGTTCCCCCGCCAAACACGGCAGTGAGTCTAGCGTTAGGGAAAGACTTTGACAGGTTCGTCAAGTTGGCCAAGACAAGCGCCTTCTTTAATAGGATCTACCCTCGCTACTAAACGAGACCGAGCCGAGACGCACTAGCGCCCGCTCCCTCCTCTATCTTCTCTTATGTTTTTATTGCCTCTTTCTGCTTTCTCTCTTTCTGTTATCAAGGCCCGGCCAGATGGAGAGTCGCAACACTCTCCATCTGACTGTGGCTATTGGCAACCACGGCCCCTCGCCATGACTGTCCTAGTCATGAGCTGCCCCACGGCTACTGTTTGCTAGCCGTGCCTGGACCACCCGCTGACGGGTAACAGGCTCGATGCAATGCGCCATTTGTGCCGATGATATGCTAGATTATAGGTAAACTCCCGTAGCTCAGCACGTCCTGTGCTCCCTTAGGAGACTTCTGGGGCCTCACGACCCCCCGGACCAAAAATATACATACTCAAGGAATAAAATTATTGCTAAAAATATTTAAACATCTAATATAGTCTCATAAAATTAAATGAACCTTTCTCTATCGATCATCTGCTTTTTATTCATGCACCGTTGTGGCCCCCTGTTGTGTTACCACCCTTGTTGTGTTATGATGTTGTGTTATTGCAACCGCCACTCATAGCCTCATATCGTTGTACAAGCTTTCATCCCCACCCCCCTGACTCATCCATTTCCGCCATCAACCCAGCCACCCCCCAACAGTCACTCTCTGAATCATCCACCCAGTCATCACAGGGTGTAAAACCGAACCTCTTCCAGATGCTCCAAGACCTGTTGGAGCCACTTGAGATGGCCCGGGCCCGCTGTTGGCTCATTCGTCAGAGCGGCCAAAAACGCGCTCTCTGTTGTTGTAGGCTCGCCGTGTTGTGCAAGCTTCTGGGCAAGGTTGTCGAGCAGGTGTTGTTCATCTCGTATGAATTGCTCTTCCTGTGCGTGCGTGCAACGCATTCTTGTATAGAAGCAGCAGGACACTGCAGTTGAAAGACATGAGCGAGGCTCTTTGACGATTGCTGAGCTTCATCGTGGCCGCCGGGAATCCGGGAAGGTTGAGAAGGTTCTTCTGCTTGAGCTCTCTTGAGTTGCTTGAGTCCCTCCTTGTCGTGCTTGTCAAACTTGGTATGTTGAAGAAACCCGTTGCGGTATCGATTTGCGGCTTGGTTGCTTGGCGCAGCCTGTTGCAGATGGATTCTGCTGTTCATGTTGCTTGTCTCTTGTTCTTGGCCTTAGAGCCAGAACGAGGGGAGAGACAGCGCCCTATATCCATCTTGGAAGAAGCTTTGTTGAGGCTATCACGGCGTCATTTGTTACGGTTATGAACCTTATTGAAAAGTCATTGTGTTATTGAAGACTTGGGTATAAGCTTCAGTTGTGTTATAGCTGTGTTATTTCCGTTGGGTTGCTCAGAGGCCTCCCCCCACCGCCCCTTCGAGCCCTTGACCAAGCCTATCTTATCCTATCCTACTCAAGTATTAACGTAAAGACCGAAACGGGGCCCGTTTCCGCTTTTGAGCCAATCATGCATCTCTATTCTCACAGGGGCCATCCGAAGTCGAAACGGGGCTGTTCTCATTTCCAGCTCTAGTTAATTAACATAGTTCGCGCCCTCATCGATGAGCGGACAGTGGCGCAGGTGGGAGGCCGAGGCAGACCGCATGAGGCATAGTGGCCACACATGTAACGGCTTGGCGAGGCGGAGGTCGTGTCGTTTCAAGCCCTGAGATTGGCTGCTTAGGTGCGGCTGGGGTGATGAGTTGTGGTTTGTACCTATGCAGGCTGTGGGGGCTGTGCAGCTTCAGCTGGAGTGGGTGGTCAGCCAAATCAGCAGTCTCTGGCTGCCCAACTTCTTTAAATCACTCACCGTTGCACTCGCGTTATTCAGATATCCCAGTATAAGACTCAATGGCGGCTCTACTACGACCAGATGATGCTCGCGACTTAGAGACTGCCATTCGTGAATCGCAGTCTCAACAGAGTGGGCGCCAGCATGACGGTCCAGCCCCAGAGCCTGACGAGAAGAGCGCAGTGGCACGCCTCACTGCAGCCCTCGATAACCTGTTTCGCAATATCCTGGTGCTTCTCTCTAACAAGGGAAAATTTCCCAGGGATATCTTCATTAGCCTCGACCGAACCCGGAGTACGTTCTCACTCTGGTCCGATGGCTACGGAGTCGCCAGCGGGAGTCTAAATGACAAGTTCCAGCGATCGCCGGACTTGCGACAAGCCACGATGAAAACGCTGTCGCATCTTTCCTCTAACATCATAGACCGTAAGTATCGCCCCTGTTCCCCCTCTCTTCCCACTGTGGTCTCTTACCATTGTTAGGTCTCGTCCCCTTGGCGGACATCTCCAACCCCGAGATCAAAGAGCTGTGTGGCCAAGTGAGCTACATTTTGGAGGAAGTAACCTCTTCCCCCTCCAGCGAGTCAACATCCGAATACAGCACTCCAGACTTCGATGAAATCGCAGAGGATCTCAAGACAGATGTCGATTGTCTCATAGACCTAGACCAGATGATTAGAGACCCATTCATAAACCCAGAGCCGGAGATGACATAAGCTAATATCTCTATCTTCATGGGAACCCTGGAAGGCCAGTGGTAGATCCACGCATGGATTTCCCAACCTCACTGCCTTTCTCTATAAACGATTCCTACATCCTCAATCCTTTCCTCTGCCTCAACCTTCCGCTCTTTACCGCCATTGTCCTCTTCAACGTCGGCTTCTTCATCAACCCTATTATCCCCGATAACTGGACGCAACGCAATGGTCTCTGGACGAACGGGGTGGTTGTTGGTCCTGTGGTTATGGACCTACTCTGAAATACAAATCAGCGCCTGCGACTACTCTGCTTTGACCCTTCTGCGTGACTGTCCCGTGCCTCATCTCTCCATGGCCGCATCTGACCTTACTCTTATACTGACCTACCTATGGTGACTATTTGGCTATGTCGTGACGAATATAACGACTCTTGGCACTTATACGATGTAAATAATACACCGGACCTCCTTCTCGGGCCGGCTTGTTTATTGGCTCGCGCGTTTACTATTTATATGTATTATATAAGTAACGGTATAAACTTCCTCGACCCCTCTAATGACCTACTCGCCAATAGCACCTGGGATCATTGCTATTCACAATAAATGACTACCGCATTAATAAATAATACCCTATTATACTCGCCCTATTATCTCCCTTCCTCTGCCCAATGCCTCTCTAACCGCGTAATCACCTGGCATAACCGGCTCGCCTGTATCCCTCCGCCCGCCTTCCCACCCCACTCTACTAATTCCCTTAACCACCTGTACATCCTGCTAATCTGTTCTTTGTCTGATACCTCGATCTTCTCCCCCATCATCTTCCTTATGTGATATTGCCACCACTCATCCCCCCGCACCCGCTGTGCCACCATAATCCGGAATAATATCCCCTTGTGCTGACACTTCCTTCCCCTTACCCTCCTAAACAACCTGCCGTCATCGCTTGCCGCCTCCCACTGCTCGCATATCCCCTGCGGCAACCCACACTCGAAACATGCTGAATATTTCGCCAACCGCTTCTTTATCATCATCTCCCCCCATACCATCCCTGCGCCCTCCCTCATCCTCCCCCATATGCCTATCTCTCTCCTCGGACACGCCTCTGGCTCGTGATATACCTCCTCTGACCTCTCTATCTTGCATGCACCACAACACCCCGCCCACTCTGCCAACATATCCTCAAACATGCCCACCCCATCTGCCTCCTGCATCACCTGTACTCTCCGTTCTGCCTCGACTAGCATCGGGATATGATGCTATGATGTGCTGGAAATGTGTTCTTTAGCATAGTTGAAGTCGGGATAACCGATAGATGAGATAGTTCTGCCTCGACCTACCGTATTCACCGCTGACTCCTCTGATAATCCGCCTCTGCTGCTGCCTCTGCTAACCCCTCCTCCTCGCTGCCTAATCTACCTTATCTATCTCCACCTCCGCCAACTCTGCCATATCCCTCACCATCTGCTGCGCCCTCGACTCTATCTGCTGACTCAATCACGATCGCCGTATCACCACCACCGACTCGCTCTTCCGCCCATCTCGCCCCCCTCGCCCGTGCTGCCCATCCACTCTCCAACCCGCCGCGCCTTCTCGGCCGCGTTGCCAACTCCTCGCTAATATGCCACACATCCTAATCTTTCCGCAATCCCCTGCACCCTCTTTGATTGTGCCGCCGTATATGATCACCTTACCCTGGCCATGTGCTGCCGTCCACCCACGGACAACCTCGCATACCTGATCCTCCATTTCCTCGTCTTCCCCACCCTCCTCCTCTCCCTTCCTATTGGCATTGACCCTGACCCTGACCCTGACCCTGCTATCCGCCACCTTCATCCTCCTCCAGCCCGTGTTTGCTGTTGCCCGTCTGCCCCTGGTCCCGTCCTCATCCTCGATCACGTCGACTTTGTACTGTATATTCGGCCGCGTCGTCGCCTCCCGGAACATCCGCACCCGCTCCAGTATGGAACGCATCGCTTGGAAAAACGCCCTCTCCTGCGTCGGCTTCAACGTCGCTGTCAAACACACCACCGCTACCCCGAAATCCTGCAACGTCTGCCCCAACCACCTGATCTGCGGCCGGACTGTCCTGCTGTGCTGCAACGCCGTGACACTCGTCCACCACCACCCGGTCCAACTTCTCCTGCCCGTGCATCCGCTCTGCCAACGCCTGGAACACCTTGCTGACGGCCGACTCGGGCGTAACGAATACCAACGATGCCGCCCGGTGCACCCCGCTGCTCTTCCACACGTACGCGTCAATGCGTATCTTGGCGCATCGTACTGCCCCCTTTTATTATTCGAGCCACAATACTGAGGTACGCACACCCGTATCAAACATGACTTGGCAACTGGCATCAAAGGGGGGGAAGGGTGCCAGCGCGGCCATCTCGGTAGACGGAAGGTAGTATGAGAGTGCAGTGTCCTACAATGATTCTGGCTGGAAGGCAGTGCATGCAAGCCCCGGAAGCTTCCAAAGACGGCGAGTTTCACATTTCTGATCACGCTGATGGCAAAGCTGCGGGGGACGCCGGCGCCATCTCGGTCGATTGGACAAGCACATGACACTTAAATGCGATTCTAACTGATCGGCATCTACAATCAGGGAGGCCTGACCTCCTGAGAGACATGGAGACGGCGGACTCTGGTGAGTCATTAGCATTGGACGTGTGTTGAACATGTTGACCTGCCCACGCTCAAACATGCCGTCAGGGGCACCGGAAATTGCTTTTAATGCTTACTTGCCGTCCCTATCTGCTCGTTCCGCCTTGTTGTCAGTGGAAAAGCTAATGTCAAGACGCGCAATGTTCGTTTGACATGCAGGCGCCTTGTAGGGCCTCCCACACCGAGATTTAGGATGCACAAGGTTTAATTCTGGGCCTGAGTCAAAGGCAGACAAGTGAAGCTGTAAAGAATCCCGCACGGCTTCTCACACGATGTTCTCAGCTTTTAAAAATAAAGATTCCATCCATAATTCAAAATTTTACTTCCTCCTTTTAATCATGACCCGCCCTTGATGAGTAACACCATTGAACATCGCTTTACCATTATTCATCGCCTACACCTGCCTACCTACCGACATCTTCTTAGATCAAACGACTAGACGTGCCGTCACCTACTAGAAACGATAGCCGAGGAACAGCAAGCTTTTCCATCTCCAAGATGAAGCTACTGCCTCCGGAGCTGGTCCTAGAGGTATGCAGTTGCCCTCTAAGAAAGATCTCATTTGATACTGATATTGGCCTCTAGATTTGCATGAGAATGCATAATGGCGATGGCATCTTCAAAGAGTATCGTCAATATACAGCCAGAAGACTATCTCGAAAATCTGCAGAACCTACGTCTTGTTAACAAGAGGACTTGCGTTTTGGTTTCGCCACTAATGTTTCGACACATCACCTACTCTAGCTATACGATTGGCAATGTTGCAAAGATTGCTGCGAGCGCGTATGCATCTTGTGTCCGTCACATTGACATTGATGGCATCGATGCAGATGAACGTGGCACGGAAACGGCTGCGTTTATCAACAACGCCAGGAGCAACCCCTTGGCTGGTTTTTCTAGACTCGAATCTATTACAGTTGACTTCATCGAGTTGCCAGCCATCAATCGGAAGACACACAAAGCCATGATTGAGGCAGTCGCTTGCTCACTCCACTCCGCTGGACTTCATCTGAAAGAGCTTGAAATTCATGTGCCCCTGGCCCACGACCTGAACTACTTTTTTGGTACTGGATCTACCCTCAATTCTCCGATTTCATCGAATACTATCTTCCAAAACCTTCAGTACTTGCACATTGGAGTCGATTTATTCAATGATGAAACCCTCGAGGCCCATGTCGGTGATTTACACCGTCGTTTCGATGCGAACATCACTAAGCTTTCACGGCTGGCAAAGAATGTCAAGTTTTTAGAGATCTCGGGCTGTTCTGAAACGAAAATCGAAGACTGTGTGTTAACTGAGTCACCATATCTTCAATCGCTCACAGTACTCCATATCTCGCTTCCTGCTACAGCACTATGCAGAAACATAGGCAGATCAGCGGAAAGCTTGGAGGAGAATTTCTTGGAGGCAGTGCACTTAACATCCGGATATTGGGAAGATGTTATTCGGAAGGCCATGGAGCCCTCGCGCCGCATTCGCTGTTTCTTTTCCTCCTGCAGTTACGCTGGTCATCACGAAACCGCAACTGCGGGCATCGAAGAGAGGTCTGCAGATAACGATAAGATCTTCAGGGACTATGCATATGACATTGAGGCAACTAGAAGGCGTGATATTGACGCTCTGAAAGACTTGTACGAGACCTAGGAATTGTTGTCATGAATGACGCCTCCATAATAGAGTATTGGTCACCATATTAAAAAAGATACTTCTCGATATAAGACATAATCAAGGCTTAATACCGCAACCTAAATGTTTGAAATTATCTAGCGGCAACCATAAAAAGTCCAGATAGATCTATGTTCTGGCGCAGTTATCCCAACGAGGGCCGGCCTCGCTCAGATGTATCGTCTTTTGGCTGCTTCTTTGTCAGCTAGTTCCGTCGCCATTCTAGCTCATCTCAACTCACAAGCCACCGAGCAGAGACGCAACGAGAATGGGTAGGTTATTCAGCCTTATCTCGCTTTCCTTTGTTTGTCGTTGGAGTTGACTAATCGATCGTTCGTATTCGGCAAGCCGCCACTCGAGCGTACAAAAAAGATCACGTGGTATCTCATACGGCTGGTCGTACATGTATGAGGGCCCTCCGTAGGCAATTGGGACATGGTTACCAAGCCCGGCGTTCCCATTCCGGCTGGTACACGTGTCGCACATGAAAAGCAAGCACGATGACCTCTGTCGAGATGGTTGTTCAGCTCCTCGGCCCAGAAGCAAGCATAAAATTACAACCTGCGTTAGCCGTGCGTTCACTCATACAAGTCCACCCACCATTGGACCCTTTCGCCTGGCGTGCTCAACACAGTGTGGGGAATCTTCCAGGAGGGATGGGATTGTTTCCACCAACGGCAAGTCAACCCCGGTGTCAGGAGACACGCACCTAGGCGATCCCGGATGGCCCCCGCCTCCTGATGGAGAGTCACATCAGCGGATCGACACCACTTCGTCGATGCTCGGAGATGGGCCCTGGCAACCACGGATGCTGAGGAGATCCTTCCTCCAAGTCTCATGTTCAACGCAGGATTGCCATAGTAGCACAGCCTCATTGAGGATATCTCTATATCGGATGGCGAGGCGAGTTTGATTTTCGCGGATGGCAGGCTAGTTGCTCGATCCACTCGCCATGGTAATACAACCACAAGGCTCCCTATCCATGGCAGGATCAGCCTATCCACCAAAATAGCCTGCCGAACTCGTACTGATTAGATCACTGGTGAAGTGGCAGGAGCATTAGAGGGCTTCAAGGCTGCCCTGAACCTCTTCTATGAGTAGCACACGTACTAATGTAAAGTTTTTCTGAGAATCGTAAATTAAAATGAGTCCTTCCAAGTCACATATCTTCCAATTAGGTAGATGCCTATTGACGGGCTCATAAAGGCTTTGCCACGTCAGCGCTTGGAGCAGTTCTAAGCTTCGCTCAATATGATCAACCTCTTGTGGGTGGAAAGGGATCCATGGCATTCACAATCAGTCAAGCTAGTCGACGAGGACTTGAATTCTACTATCACGCTCACATAAACCATCATCATAACCGACACTGACAACTGAACCAAGCACTAGACCACAGTATTAAAGCTCACCGCTAATGAGACCATCCATCTCATTGAAAGCCTCATTGAGAATCCTGCTGACGCGATCAGCCTCCGCGGCGCTGTTCACACCAGTACCTCTGATCGGAGCAGAGAGGGCACCATCCACCTGCGTATCGAGCAGGCAATCCTTTCCTGCAGCATCGGGGCCAAAGTCAATGCCGTCTTTCACAATGGGCGATGAGCTCGAAAAAGAAGGGATCCTCATCCAACGCCTTCATCTGGGTCTCCAACGCACGAAAAAAGTCGGCGGTATGCTGGGCAGGGTATTAGAACGCCAGATGAGTGAGTTAAAGGAGGAATGACATACCTTCTTCTCATCCCGGGTGGGACTCTTCATGTTGGGGGCAAACTGGAGGGCCCTCAAGAGAACGAGGAGACCACTACGACCGCCGAACATTGACGTTAGCTATCGACGATCGAGTGAGCATAGAGGTGGAGGGACTTGCCAAGGAACACACTTGTGGCTACCACGAGCACAAGCACTGCGTCGGTGACCGTGCCCAAGGGCAGTGATGCAATCCTCGAACCCCCCTTTGCCCGATGTGGTAGACCGAATGCATCCCTCGCAAGGCGGACCGTTGTTCTCAGGGACGGAAGCGTTGTGAGTAGCCTGACGCTCAATCTGAGCGGGAGTGAGAGCAGCAACCTCATCGGAGCCGGAGTCAAAGCCAGACGGGGTGGCAGCAAGCTGAACCGATTCACAGTAAGATCTGCTATTAGACTCATACTCGGACTCGGGGAAAGACGAAGGGGAACCAGCGGCAACGGGCTCTGCGTCGACAACAGGTTCGGGCTCGGGCTCAGGCTTGCGAACTCCTAGCCGGCGAGGACGACCAGGGCCTCGGCGCTGAACGCGGGAGCCCTGAACACCACCACCGCGAGAGTTGTAGGCGCCAACGGCACCAAGGCGAATGTAGCCGGCGGGCTTGCGAACGGGGACCTACAACAAAGGTCAACGAGTATGCTCATCAGCGTTGAACGCGCTGATCGCAAGACAGATATTTACCATCACGGTCGGTGACTGTCGCTGAAGAAAGAAGAATAAGAGAGGCAGAAGGTTGCGAAGTTGAAGTTGAGAATCACCAAGGTTATGATTTACTTCGCTTGTTATAGCTGGGTGATTAAATAAGCCGCTTTTATTGTATCATTGGATTCATTGTTGATGATTAAGCGTTGAAAATCCACTTATTTCAGGCAATTCTCCTATTCGAGGAAACTCCTCTCCTCGATTGAGTGGGCCACTTCCGGTATCCTTTGTTGAAGTTATTCACAGCCCCGTTTTGGTAGTCAAACGCTCATTTTCCTAATGAGGCGATTGACTGCTGGCAGCGAGACCCCTTTATGAGGACTTCACCATATATTATGAGAGATTCGATCGCAGTGAAGCACATTTGGTGATTCTCGACACGTGTATCTGTGGATGACGGATTGTCCTCACTGAAGGGTGAAATGGAAGGTGAATGTCGTGATGATCTTGAAAAAGCTGAGATACAGACCCAGCTCCTGGGCTTTCATTTTGACCAACTGAATGAAAGATACATACAGGCACCAAGGCCGATGTTCCTGACGTTCCATGCCGCCCTCATGAGTATCGCGGCGAACAACGCGGCTCACTATGAAACATCGGTCTTCAGGGAGACAATATGCCGTCATCGGGGAATTCGGCTGATCCGCAATGAGAATAATTGGTGTATGATTGGCCAGAACGCGCCCTCGTCCTGTTTGTTTTCGTCGTCGAGTAGATGGTCTACGGGGCTTCCACGGACTCGGAGCTAAGTATTGAGAGTTGTCTGCCGGGTCAGCATGTTCGGCCGGGCCCCTCGGGCCCGTCATCTCTGGAGGCCAGCTCAGAGACAGTCACGCAACATGCAATCCTAAAGTGCCTCTTGTTTTGAGAGAAATGATTCCCTTACTAGAGGACAATATATCTGACCCGGAATTCCAAGTGCAACCGCGTAACCAGAGTTGGGATTCTGTATGTTATTAAAACCGACGGCACCATATTTGAAACCCAAAGAGAGACTCACTTTAGAACAATGGCGCCAAAATTGATCAAAGGAACTTCTCAACTCGGGGAAATGGGGGCGCCGAAAGAGACCAACATCTCCCGTATGTCATATAATCTCCCATAAATCCATCGATCTTGTATGTCGGTTATCCCGGCTTCAACTATGATAAAGAACACATTTCCAACACATCATAGCATCATATCCCAATGCTAACACATTGGCCTTTTTTTAGCCTTTCTGCCACCTGCGGCTGCAGGCAGTCGAAGACTCATACCTATCTGCATAGTGGGTATTTAACTGCTCTAACCTCCGTACGAGAAACAAGAGAAAATTGCCATTTCCCACCTTACCGAAAGACTGCAATTCCTTAACACCATGTCTATCAACACGATGCCAAGAACTACAACCGATCAAGTAATGGAAGTCGCTCAGCCGTACGACGCCATAAATCCATCAAGTCTTCTCTCGATCACCATAGATGATGCCCGTTTAGCCCTCTCCATCGACCAAGACGATAGACCCACCCCCGTTCCATCACACCCGAGATTTAATTCTCCATTGTTCAGCTTATATACATCACTCGGTAGGTTGATCATCGAGATCCTAATCGTCGAAGCCGTTTGGGCTATCGGGTGCGTATAAAGGCAACGGCGTGCCAGCGCTGCTATCACCCAAATACTCCCAGGTGTTGCTAACAAGTCTTTCAAGCTCTGGAACAGGGTTTCCTTCAGTCATGTGCTCAGGTACGTTGCCAGAGTGATTCTCGTTGAAAAGCGAATACATGTCAGTTCCCAGAAGACCCGGTTGCAGAAAAGTAGGTTAAACCAAGGTTTGCTCCATAGCCGCTAATGGCACTTCTGGAGAGCGATTGAATGCCGGCCCCTACAGGCTCGGATACCGGGCTCCCAAGTCAAACCTCGGCTTAGTGTTACGTGATAGACGTGTATAAAGAATTACAACGTTAGGAGGATACCAACGTTTAGAGTAAAAGCCACTCCTTTACTTTTTGGTCTGGCCCGTCCGAGGAGGTATTGCTCTCGCAAAGGTAACGTGCACTCACGGTTTGCCAAAACATCTTGATTATAGACAAGTTAATCAGATCAATACTGTGTTTTTTAATAACTCCTTCAACAAGTGACAGCTGTATTGGGTAATTGAAGTCACGTCGATATGCGTCTGAGACTGTCCTGGGGTATAGCCATCATATTAGTTCAGGTCTATTGGCCTCGATAGCCTCATCTTTGGGGTTTGCCGGTGTAATTTCACATAGGGAGGCATCTAATACTTTTGTATGGTCAGTGGCTCACCCATGCTGTACTGATCCCGGACAAAATCGGAATATTCAATTTGGTTCACGTTCAAGTAATCAGCCCCTTTCGACTCGGCCGTCCGACATCCTCAATCTGTTGATGGATGGTAGACTGCGATACCTTCCGTATGGCCAACTACTTAATCATCGTCGACTACCTGTAACATAATTATTGAGGCCGGTGCAGTCACTATCAACAGTTGCTGCAGACCGAGTCAATGCAAGCAAGGATGCGGCCTCTTGCATGCAACTATGCCGAGATCTTCTCGCAATCGAAAACAGGAGACAACAAGAACAGGTTTATGACACGTTCAAGGCGGATGCACTCATCTCAATGGTTGTTTACAGGGATCCAGGCAAGCTACGGGAGTGAAGTCTATTTCAAGTTGTCATGAGCTGTGATGGAAACTGAGCTGACAGCGGCACGCAACCACACTATAGGCAGACTAGAACGGAATAGGAGGTAGGCCGCATATGATGGCCTGTGGGCTGACCATTTCGGGCTGTTCAACCTGTGATTGACCGGTTCTCTGCCGTCTCATCGCATCCGTAGATTGCTAGGCGGACTAGGCCAGGGAAGCAGGTTGCCTTATGCAAGACTCGAGGGATGATGCATTGGCCTATCGGATGCCTTCAGAGTTTAGGCGCTGTTGATCTTACGATAAGCTTATAGGTCAATTCAGCGCCAGGTGACGCCCCGGCCAGCATAAATGCTTGTTGGATGAGATGTAATGACCAATAGGTGGGAATAATGCGAATAGCTTCGGTGCTAAAATAGAATCTCAACGGCTGGCTGGTCTACTACGAGCCCATGACGGAAACCAGGCTAGCGAGGGCACGCAACCACACTCCAAGGACACTAGAACACAACAGGAGGGAGGTTGCATATGACGGCCTGTCGGCTAGTGTTCTGGGGCTGTTGGTTGATAAGTTCTCGTCGTAGCTGCTGCCATTGCATCTCACCTGCAGGAGTTTCGTGATGCATGTATTAGTGGAGCCGCCTGTCCTATTACTCGAGGCTGGAGCGATTCGGAGTATTACTTAGTACCTGGGGGCCGTCAGGGACGCCTATCTGGATATAAGATGAGACGTTCTCCCATGTATGAGTTGAAGGGCACCCAGTTCGACACAATTTCAAGCAGGTTCTCCGCAAACACTGTTATATTAATGCTCTTCACTATTCGCCACCGAGCTAGATTCTTTCTAAGTGGTGCCTTCCGTCTGTCCCATACTACGATCCCTCCTCTCATAGGCTCAAGTCAGACCTCCCACTCTTTTCCTTCAGTTTCGTTTTGCCAGCGAAACTCAGCTATTCCTCCCGTTCGCCATCCCCCATCGCCCCCTAGTTATTCACGCTTCTATTGTGACTATGCGAGGGCCTAGATGCAGCTCTGACATGCCACTCTGTCTTGCCTATTTCTGCTCTAAATCAGCCTTTGTCTCTGGGTGGCTACCCTGGCTTGAGTTCCTATCCAACTCACCTGTCCAGAATAAACATTGTTCTATGCTGACCTGTATTTGCCCCACACCAGATCACTTTAGTCTCTATCTGTTACCCTATTCTCAAGAGCAACATCCCGATGGACCCCCCCAAACCCGTCAACGGGGAGCACACGAAAGAAGGCAGTAAACCCCCTCCCAATCCACAGCCACAACCACAACCGCCAACGGATGAAGGTGACGGATACTTCCGAATGGATAGGATTATGGACGGAATAAATAAAAATCGCTCTAAAGAGAAGACGGGTGAGTTTGATTAACCGTGTAAAGCACCTTTTACTAATCCCTTAGAGATGGTTCTTAGTGTTGGATATCAGTGTGGTAACCGTTGAGGTACTGTGTTTGGCTACTGTGCGATGTGGACGGGGTTTTATTTTTCCGAGGTAGTTAATTTACTCTGCCGTGTCTTATGATCGTTGGGAAACCACCTAACACCTAATGAGCACACGCGGATTTACAGGCTATTTTCAGTCGCCTCTGACTTATAAATACGTGCCACTATAAATTTCGTCTTTATAGGCAAGAGCGCCTCAAAATATAACTCATCTAACATGCCAGAACCAGTTATTGATCACGCATACAAACATTTTATGTTATCGACTGAACTCCAAGCTTATCTCGACGCCGTAGACGGGTCAACATCAGATTCAGATGGGCTTGAGGCTCTCCAACGGGCCGAGAAACGCGAGTTTTCCAATGCCACATTCTACGAGATCTCATGGGGAGACAATGACGACGAAAAACATGAAGCAGCTCTTCGAGTCACTCAGGAACTAGTAGGTTCTATACACTACGTTAATCATTATATGCCAACTAGCTAAAGGAAAACCGCTTTTCAACTAGTTCCCAGAGTTTGAGATTTCGAAGATATCTTGTGAAGGCAAAGATTTAGTTCGCGAGAAGGGCATGCTATTGACAGTGGAAGGGCAAAGGCTGATATACTTGCCGCGGCCTTTCCGAACTAAAAACGCGGTGGAGGTTTTTGTGAACGATAGTACTACCAAGTCGACAACCCGCGTTGAGTGGGTGCCGCAAAAGGCGTACATCCTTGAGCCCAACACTTGGATTACAACAAACGGTGGACCGATCAGGTTTTTCTGTATATCTTTTCGATATGAAAAGCCAGAAGGAGACAAGGATAGATAGGGAGATAAGGTGTGATTAGATGGGTTGAAATTAACGTGAATCTCTGATCTAAGATATATGTTCCACCCCATTCAATATCATCTATATCGACTCGAGGGCGAATATACGGTCCATCCCAAAGAGATCATCAAAATTAAAACGATTAATATCCCATGTATCCCAATTATTGTCGGCCATAATCGCGTTTGGCAGCTGTTGTGAAGGACATGAGCTCGGGGTGTAGTTCTGGGACGCTTGGCGTAAGGCCGGGCTCTGTGATGCTCCGTTCGGCGAAACATGGCTGTCAAACTCCACATTTTCCGGCCGAAATTCCAAGGGGGGACCAAGATCGGCCGAGATGCCAGCCGGCAGCTCTGTGATTTGGGCCGCCATTAGTATCAGAGGAGTTGTGCGAGGCGACGGTTGGCTTTGTTCGAGTGGAGCCGGGTTCACGTTTGGTGGTAGAAATGGTATCGGCTGAGGCGACGTGTAGGCTTCCGATCTCTGGTAAGACTGCGGGTTGCCCGAGGATTCTTGGGTTATCGCCCGGCCAGACTCCAGCCAGGGCCCTGAAGATGTTTTGGTGGCGTGACCCTGGCTGGCGGTTGAATCTGATCCCATCTGGACTGCGAACGGATTTGGCGGGGGACTGTCCCGTCGTTGGGAGGGCACCTCTGCGATGCCATGGGATGGTTCATGACAGTGTGGCTGGGCAGGCGACAGGCTCCACTTCGATGACTCCTTTGCTGCTATGTTCGCCTGCTCGGCCGTGACTGGTGCCCGTAATACGGGCTGATGTGTTGTTTCAGTCTCTGAATGGTGACTCGGCTGTGGCCTGTCTGGAGGTGTTTGGATTGGAAGCTCGCCCTGAGGCCCTGATCTGCGATTTAGACGGAATTCCATGTCGTGACTCTGAATGTTTGGCGAGCTTGGCAGCATCTGGATCGTGGACGGCGGTGGCGGGGGGTAGCCTTGTTGGAGTTGATGTGCCACCTCTGCGGGGCAATGAGATGGCGGAGAACTATGCGGTCGATCGGGCGTAGAGCCTAGCTCTAGGAGAGAACCAGCATTGACTGGTACGCTTGTTTCCTGTCTGTGAACATTGAACGCTGCAGGCGTCTGAGGTACTACCCTCTCGGCTTGGCTATTGACGATTGCCATAACGGGACTTGTGGAGGCCGGATTCAATGGGACACTTTGACGGCGTGACGGACGGGGCAAATCAGTATTCGAACTCTGGAGAAGTTGTTGGTTGCTTGGCGCATCTTGGATCGGAACATGGCCATGCGACTCCTTCCAGGGTCGTATCGCAGAAGAGTGTGGCATGGCTCTCTCCGCTTGTCGTAAATCCTGGGCCCTCTCTGAGATATCATCATCTGGCCCAGTATGATGCGGCAGAGGAGTGCTGGGCGAGGGCCGCGAAGAGCGGCAGGTACTGTTTCGTGGAGTCGTTGGAGACCTATAGGCCGAGGCTGCCAAGAGGCTTCGATGCATCGTCTCATCACCGTCTGGGAAAGAAGCAGAGGGTGGATGATCTGGACGCTCTGATACTGGACTCGCGGATGGGGTGGGGTTGACAAGTCTTTGATGTTGGGAGCAATTGCATTCCCCATGCTGATTCGCAGCTAGATGAATCGTCCTTAGGCTTGAGAGCGGTGTCATCATCTTACCACGGGCTCGTGCTTCTAGCTCCATACGACTGTCCTCATAGGTAGGAACTTCTGGATCTAGCAGTTTGTATGCGGACTCAAGCCGATCAAGTTCTGCGGCAGTGTGGGGCTCTTCGTCGGCAAACTCGTTGAGATCAAGGTACTTACACATGTCAGAAAAGCTAGTTTCTGTCTGAATCCAGCTCAAGATCGCGGGAATGTGTATTGTTGGTACGCCATCCGGTATAGTATCCAGCCCACAATCCTTAAGACGGCTGACAGCAGAGTTGACGAACTCGTCCAGCCGTTCACGCTGAAGTAAGCGGATGCCCGAGATAGTCGCGTTCGCCTCTTTGTGGTAATCAGAGATGGGAAATTCTAGAAAGAGGGGGCTTGTTACCTCTCAAGGCTGAAAGTAAACCCCAAGCGTGCCCGCCGATATGCTTGCGGAGCCCACTGATGATCCGGCAGAGAACTTGGCACCTTTTCTCCTTCCTTTTCACCTCCCTTTCCGTTGAATCTCCAGTCGAAGAGAAGGCAGGATCTAAACACCGCTGTTTTAACTGAGTCCCTTCAGAAAGCAATTTATACGTCCACTCTAATCGTTTGGAACTGGTTGACCCAAGAGTTGAAACCTGTTTGCTGGTTTCAACTAGTTCACTGAAAAGCTGTCGTAAACCATCGCCAGGGTCACCCTTGCTAGATTCTCGATACTTGATGAACCTTGCGAAAGGTTGAAACGTTGCATTGGCCTTGTTCTTGTCGGCCTCCCTGAGCAAATGTATTCCGTGTAGAGTTTCCGAAACGAGGAGCTCTAGGCATTCGGCATCCCTCCCGTCGACCATTGTCTGTTGCCAAATTTCTTCTTCGGGACCATTGGAGGCTTTGATTGACTTGGCCCGTCTGTTTGCATCGCGAAGGGCGACAAGTTGCTCTGAGTCCCTCTTTCTTTTTCCCTTGCTTGTCTCGCATTGCTTCTGCTGCTTGTGCGAATTATTGTGGACCGTAGATCGGGCTGATGTTTCGTCTTGCTTCGTCAAAGACTTTTCGATTGATTGCTGCGCGGATGCCGGGTCCCGGAGCCAAGCAGCAGCAGATAATCTACCCAGTTCTTGTCGGATCGATGCG
>NIZV01000505.1:0-18699 GCA_003947045.1 Fusarium ambrosium
CTTAATAATATTATATAAAATTAATAATAATATATAAAAAACACTTTAAATATTAAATAATAAATATATTTTTTTTAAGCTTAAGTAATTAATAAATCTTATTATACTAGTTAATATATAATTAATATACTTAGATAGAGTCCAAGGCTACATATTCACGCTATACTAACATAGTATCTATAACCAGTCGTGACGTAGCTACTATTATAGCTACCTTGTGGTTTATCATCATCATCATCATCATCGGGGTTGCCTGTGCCCTCACCCCACCCGGGACCATGCTCATCATCAGCGCTGGCTGCTTGGAGCTCCTCAATACGCCTTTCTAATTGTGCAATCTCTGCCTGATGTTGCTCAATCGCCTCCCATGCAGCGTCTGCCCGCTGTTGAAACTCGGCAATAGATTCTCTCATTGTATCAATTTCTCTCGCAAGGTGTTGATGACGATTGGACTGGTTGTAGATTTGATGACTCGGGTCGTCTGAGAGTTGTGATACCCCTCGGCGTTGCTGGGCGGCCAAGCTGCTCGACGACGGTAGGCTTTGAGTCTCTTGTGACTCGCGGAGGCGGGTTTGCAAATCAGCAGCGGTGGCTCTGAGATCGGTGAATAGTTGCCATTCCCTCGCCAGACTCTGTTGTCGTTGCTCGAGATCGGCGATCGCCTTCCATAGATCTGTGGTGGGTGAGTGGGACGAGCGGGTACGCTTGTTCGGCTTGGGTTTTTTCTCTTTCTTACTTTTCTCCGACTTATGACTGCGGCTCGACTTCGACGACCGACCCATCTTGTTTGGATGGCGAGGAATTCGTAGGTGAAAGGTGTGAAGCACCAAAGTCGGTTGGTCATAGGTAAGGTAGGTAGGTAGGTACCTCTGGGAGAATCAGGCTGCAAGAGCGGGGGTGGTCACGTGCCAGAGCATTATCTACCCAATTCCGACCCTTGCACTTTCGTTACCTTCCATCATTCAATCATCAAACATCAACCGTCAACTATCAGCCCTCAATATGAGGAACGCCATACTAAGGGACCAAGCGGAGAAGGAACGTCAGATATTTATCGATTCCATCGATCCTGAAACCATCTGCCGCCTTGCTTCATCGTATCACGATGGCGACCCTTGCACAATCTTCCGTCCCCACAAACATGGCTCATTCAATGTCTGTTATTTCGTCCAATTCGACACATCGCCGCCAGACCGATGGGTTGTTCGAGTATCCATTCCGATACGCGTCTCTTGGATAGATGAGAAAGTGGAAGCCGAATTGGCAACAATGAGGTCAGACCGGCTTTGTCTCAAATGCCCCCCCCTGGAGGATATTCTTTGACTAAGTCCCGAAGTAGGTATGTTAGCGCCAAAACTACTATTCCGGTCCCAAAGGTACATGCGTACTCTTTTAGCCATGGTAGTCCAATTGGCACAGCGTTCATTGTGATGGAATACATTGAGGGGCAGAGTCTTCAGGAGCTTGGGTTCCGGAAGGTTGCTGATTTCGATCAAACCTTCTACAAACCCGCCAAACTCACCAAGCGCCTTTACGATCAACTTTCAGACGTTTATATTCAGCTTCGTCAACTTGAATTCCCTTCCATTGGAGCCCTCGGCGTCCGAAATCCAGATGGTTCACCATTGCACACCCGCAACCCGGATGAGATCGAAGTCCTCCACCGTCCCCTCTCCGTTGAGGTGGCCCTACAGCAATATGAGGGACTAGACCCCGGTGCAAAGCTTCCGCCAAAGAAGACCTTCTCCACAGCTCGTGAATTTGTCGAGTTTCTTCTCTGGCTTTCCGATAATGAGCTGGAGAAATCGCCTGATCCGTGTATGGACAAGCGGGGTGGACGCGACATTCTTTATGCCAGATACTACTTCCGCCGCTTCATTCTTGATAACTGGATCGACTCTAGTTCTAATACGGGCCCCTTTGTCTTGATGCACGGAGATATTCTACAACACACGAATAATCTTCTCTTCGACAAAAACGTGCAACTTGTTGGCGTCTTGGATTGGGAGTTCAGCTACGTCATGCCGGCGCAGTTCGTAGTCCCGCCCCTCTGGCTAAATGGCAGTAAGCTCGAATACTTGGTTCATTATCCTAAATGGCATAGCCAAGAGGTGAAACCTCTCATTGCGTCCGTCAAAGACCGCGAGGCCTCACTTCGGATCTTGCCTTGCCTCTCGCAGGAGTGGGCCAAGATGGAACTGAAAATGCCGTTCCAAACGGGAATTGCTGTCGCGCTCTTGAACCCTGATACAATCCATGACATCTTCTGGTGCTATCTCTTCTACCACAACACACAACTCAAGTACCCGGAGGGGGATTATGAGCTATTCTACACGGAGAATATTCGTCCGCTCCTGGAAAGATTCATGCAGGAGTCTCCAGAGCGCCAGTCCTTTCTCCAACGCAAGCAGGCTGAGCAGCTTCAATTCTTCAAGGACGAAATGAGGTACTTTAAACTGGAGCGGGAGCGGAGACTCATCGAGGAATGACCAGCTGGTATTCGTTTATTGTCGAGCCATCCCGTCTTAGGGCCCGTTAACGTTCTGTTTCGAGTAGCAGCAAAGATGAAGAATTCCTCCATTCAGATAGATGGCAAATCTCAAGTTGATAGAGGCTTGTCAACGACTAGTACTACTTCAAACGGGATTCCTTCCTTCACATTTTATCCGGCATTATTATTTCACTTCTACTCTGAGACCGTCACTTTTTCTATGAAATTCCCCTCTGCGTATCTTGAACACGGATGATTCAGGCCTTGTGTTGTGCGCAAGGAAATGTATTTTTAGTTGATCGTTGATATTATGTCAAGGTTGAAGATTCTGGTGAAGAACTGAACTCTCTGGCTACAACATCCATTTAGTGGAGTATCAAGCACCTCCAACCTTGTGTGACAGAAGAGGGAGCCTAGATCAAAGAATCCATGCCCTAAAAATATGTTCGGGCAAGAAATGCCCACCAAGCAACCTTCCATTGAAGAAAATACTAGCGCTCTTTGTGGTCACCTTGAACCTCTTCCTAATGTGCACGCCGTGCGTTCAAAGTCAGTAAAGCGCTCCGCATAATGCTCCTCTTCGACAGCATCTAGAGTCATTTCTTTATCAGCCTTTGCTATTATTATTAAAGTTAACGTTGAAGGTGTCAGCTGTGTTAATTCCTGATGTTGTAGGAGACAAGGCACAAAGGGAGGAGAGTTAATCAAGGATATAAAACCAGTCACATTACCACTGTGGAATATCGAGGGATGCGTGTTTTATAGGAATAAGTCCCGGTTATTTTAAACTTTTTACTTATATATACTAAAGATAGTATTAATATAAGACTATATATCTTTAAATTAAAATACATATAAATACTTAGGCCTATTATTATCTTTAATAGTACTAGGGGTTAATTATAGAGGTTTCCTATATAGTATTATTAATATAACCCCTAACGCTTTAAATTAATATCTCTTAATAAAACCTAGCATTATTACTATTAATACTATCCTCCTAAGCTGTTTCGACATGCATATATCATGTTATAAAACTCATTGCATCTCAGTGAGAGTTACTAACATTCGACTTACGAGACACGGATTAAAGACGATTCATATCGAGAGTGAGCCTCTTACCCATGCAGTGAGCAGCCTATCTGATATTCGATGCGTATACTGTAAAGCGCTCCAGGCTGCTGAGTTAAAGCCTCTATTAGGGAAGAAGTCCTCTAAAATCAATCTCGAAGTAAAGCTCCCTCCAGGCATATGTCTCTATTTGCAAACGCTAAAGACATTATATATCTGTCTTCTTTAAATATAGGGTTATATTTTATATAGAGTTACTATACTATTAAATACTTATACCCTTATCTCTTATAATTACTCTTATTTTAAGAATTAAATCTTATATACCTACTTATAAGACACAGCAATATACTTTAATAATCCTCCCCTATACTTTATATATAGGATTTTATTTTAGAGACGTAGGTCTAAGTGCTTAATAATATAAGACATTTAAGACAGATGTTACTATCTGGGCCGTGGTAGAGGAGAGGAGTAGCGGTGGCATGGGGAGTCAATAAACTGTGAAGTGACATACCAAAGCCTCCGGGTGGAAACTGTAGTTGCCATCCGATTTTTCTTGCCATCTTCGGCTGCTGAAGCTCGAATAGGGGCGCAAGCGGCGTGTTGGTCGGTCGTGATCATCTTATCTCAAATGATTCTGAGGCTGAAATGGGGCCTAGGAAAGATAAGAGCCCTGTCTTTGAGGTCGATCGAAGAACCCCTTCAGTGGCAACTACGTCTTTAGTTCCCTACTCTTCTGACTGATCGTTACAAGGCACCACCCGGCTTCTTGGACAAAGCCATTGTTGTGGTTCTTTCGGCCCACTCCGACACCTGCTGATACATTTCCATGGCCTCATTGTAAGAACCATTGGCTTCGTAGATGAATGCCAGATGTAACGTCGCCGGTTTGGCATGATACATATATACCTTCCCTCCCGATAATAATAACACACCGGTTAAACGAACAGCGGCGGCGCCATCCTCCCCAAGACTAAAAGGAACTGATGGCGTATTCAAGTAGAATACGAACACAAATAATCCTCTCTAATATTTTCGAGTGCTCTGCTGTATCAAGCAGCTGTTGAAGCAGAAGGTTATATCTGAAACAGAGATCCCGCTCCCGAAGTCTCGCAGTAAGCTCTAGTGCAATGCCAGCGTAGAGCTCATGCGTCCCCCTCAACCGAGACAAGACCATCTCCAGCAGAACCTCTGGCAACATAAGACAGACGCTCGGGTTGCTAGAAAATTTTGTTAAATAGAGCGCAGCCGAATAATAGATATGCCAGGAGGTCTCCTTCGGAATGCCATCAATCAGCTTCATGTAAGCTAGGTGGACAACCTGAGTTGAGGAATCTTCTGCATCGATCTCCAAAGCCTCGTCAGGCAAAGCAATGGCCGGGAATTTCACGATCCATATTATGATCGAACTACTGTAGGCTGAGGCTTGCACCAGTGGCGCCACAAAGATGCTGCAAGATGTTGCATTCAGACATGAGGAAATTGGATCAATGAAGACATTAAAGCGGCTGGAACAAAAATGGACTCAAATTTCTGTTCCTTTCCCGATACTGCACTATACCATTACTCCTTATTCGACGAGATCGCTGTAAGCCGTCTCTTAGCAATGCTTCCCGCATCTCCAGTCTCCTCCTCCCCGATGGCCCCCGCAACAAGGTGTCCGATGATGACGCCGTCCGTGTGGACCACACCGCCAAGAGCTCGCCCATCTCCTCGACCGTCCGGCATTTAGTCCCCACAAACAGCCAGTACAGGACGACCGGAATGCTAAAGTTCTAGCTGCCGTTGATGGTGTAGTACTTCCGGCCGATCTTCTCAATGGCGAACGGGACGGTGTAGAGGTTCATGAAGCTTAAGGCGCAGCCAGTGGCTTGGGTGACAACCACGCCCTTGACTCGCTGGGAGTAGCGGAGAACTTTAGGGCGGTATTTTCAGGCAGGAATCATCCTTTGTCATTGTCAGTTGAGTCTGGATTGGAAGAAGGGGTGGGACAACTTACAGACCGACGACAACTACGGCACCAATCGCATATCCTGTTTCATTGGGATGGTCATCTGAAAGTCACAAAAGACCAGAGAGGGTGCCGAACAGAACCACAGTGGCAGAGGCTCCAGCGACTGAGGGAGGTGTCTATTTCATCCAAGATCATAGGTCGGAGCGGTCAGACTTACAAAAAGGCTTAGGAGGTCGATCCGAATCCCCAGTTCAATTGTGGATCCGAGCAGTCGCAAAAAACTAACGCACCTAATCATGACGCGGGCACTTTAAGAGGAGCTCTCAGCCACAATATAAAAGAACACAATTCCAACATAATAGCGGCATCAAAACCCAATGCCGTAAGATACCGTACACTTCTCCCTTCGCCACGTCCCTAACGAGCCTATTAATATCTAGGTTGATCGGCACAGTCTAGGGTAGGTCAAGTTAGTCAATTGCTCGGCCAACCGTAATCGGCGTAATCTGTACGTGACCTTCCCACCCTACCAAACAACAATAACAACAACAACAACAACAATAACAACATAGGACCCCAAATATCAAGTGAAGCATCCTCAATTGAGGAAAACATTATTTTAGACAGCGCCCAATGTCACGCACCCGGCGCCATGACGAGCGCCGCAATCACGCCTCAGTTTCGTATCCTTAGATGGAACATTCATCTTGTCTGCGGCCCACAGGAGGATCATTTTACAGGTTTATATCATCCACCCGGCAGTAACAGCTTGACCTACGGCGACATAATCAACGAGTTGTGTCTTTGCTTCGATATCACAGCGTCTAGTGTGACGGATGACTCCTAGGGTGATGCTGCATTTAGATACCTTAGTTCGGTGGATGCGAGCTTGCAACCACTCGGTGGACCAGCGACCACAGCTACTCCCTCATCGCCCGGGTTGATTCACGGACAAGAGCTTGACCAGCCTATTTCAACGCCCCCGGGCGATCCTTCTAGTGAACAACGGCCGCCAATTATACGTCTTCACGTCGTGCGTCATAAAGATTGCGAGATTACCGCCGAGACACCGCTAAAGGGACATCTACAAGGTAAGCAGGGTCCTTGTAGCATAAGTCTTTACAACTTATCATGCATTACTAATATACCCAGCTGGATGTGCAAAGCACATTCCTTATCCATCCCTCCGGCACGATGATCGCTATCTTCCCCCCAACAAATCATCCACTGATTACCGCTTTTCGCGATTCCCATATCGCAAGATAATCCGCGCCCGGGGTTCCCAATCTCCTCCGAAGCGTCCCGTGTCAGGCTATCGGTCTCAGAGTGCAGGCATGTCATATCGTGCCTCAGCAGCATTACCACGTCTACCCGGTCCCAAGCTCTTTCCCAGGGGGTAGACACGATCCGCGGCGGCTACGAGCGGCTTGGGAGCGTACCTGGTACGCCAAGAACGGACTGTTGCTGTTCAGCCATCTGCACGAACTTTTCGATGCAAGGCTCTTTTCCATTCATCCTGACACACTGCGGATACGCGTCTTTATGCCGTATGATGTGCTCCTCGACTACCACGGTGTTCTTGCCCAGCTATCTCCAACTGTTGATCGCAGAGCGCTGCGTCATCACTACGACATGTGCTGCATTGAGAACATGGCTGCCGACATGCCCCTGTCAGAGGCTGTCTCATCGGAGTTGCCCACAAGACCAAGTGCTCCGGGCGCTGTTTCGCCGTTTGAGTCTGGCTCTCACACTCCCATCCTTTCAAGTGTGACCAGTCCTGACGATTTCGGCGCCACTGGAGATCCTTCAAAACGGTACAGGCGAGTCCCAGATCGGCCCATTGAACTGCCGAGCGGCCATTCGTCCACTTCAAGCTCTGTTCAATATTGGTCTGGTTCGCCTCTCATGACCTCGCCAGATGGGTACTCATCAGAAGAGACCGAAGCTCCTCACCGCGATAAACGGCGCCGTATCGCGGACAGTGACACGACTGTCCTTTGTGATGACGAGGGGCAGGCCCTCTATCATTCTACCACAGGGTCGTGGGAGGGTAGCATCGCGCCGTGGAATAGCCATGGGTTTCTGGCTAATGTAAATTATGAGTTGTTAAAATTTAAACACAATTGTAGCTTTTAGCTGAAATACCCCAGGTCTGACGTCATGAGATAGAGCCATGAATTGATTCTAGCACTTAATCAAGAACATCTTGCTCCCCAGAGCCATGATGCCGAAATTGCCTCGCTACTGAAAGATGCCCCTGCTCATCCAGGCAGCATTGGCTGTACTTGAATCGAACCGTATATCCTACCATTTCCACTTGGCTCGATCCAGCACACGAATCGGGCCACGGTGACGATTTTCATGAATCAAGACACTGAATTGTACCAATCCATAGTTACTTCCACTATTGTCGATTGGCTTCAGTGTCAGTCAGGGAGATTAGGATGTTTTTAGCTGGTTGCATAGCTGTATTTACTTTATTAGGCATCTGTCTACTCATGGTACTGGTGATGAAGGTGCAGAGATTGCAGGATGCGGCCACTATAGACTAAATAATGGACATTTCGGGGCGTCTATCGTGTACCGTGTCTCAACAAAGCTGCTACCTGAGTCTGCTATAATGCTTGAGCACAACACGAACATCGTTCCTTTGTGCATTGACTGCTCAGCCCTGAATACCGCCCATCATACACCCAACTACGTCGACTTCCATCCCAATGGTCTCAGTCTACTCATCTGATGTGATACCAGAACCCAGAACAATCAGCTGGCCTTACTCCAACATCGCATATCGACGCGGCGACAACCCGCCAAATCACCGACATGACAGCCAACCCCTCGAACATCCTGAGGCAAGAATCTCCCTCGTTTCATGAAGCTAACCTTGTCATCTGAACTGCAAATGTCAGCGAATTCGCATCGCAAGAAAGCCAGCCTAGTTGTGAACACCGCCAAGTTCATTATCAGAGCAGTTCTTGGCAGGGACATTGCCCACTGAAGCAGAGTTTCGACTCTCAGTCTTCTTTGCTGAACATAATCTGCCTGAGGACTACTTTGGGGTTATGGTCCAGTGAACAGTTTTCGTCTTGAGCAATCGCTAAGAGGGAGACTTTTCAGTCGCAGACGGCCAGCTCATTAGTCGAGCTACCACGGTCATTTGACAGCAAGACTGCCAAGGATGCCGACAGAGAAGAAAGAAAGATTCTTTCTGCATGCCGGTGAAGAGTTGGACCACGGGACAAGTGTCTCGTGAGCCACCCACACCTATCGTCACACCCTCGAGCGATGCAGCATTTAAATGCATCACCGTCATCAAGAAACTTATCGCCATGTCTGTCCTCCTGACCCTTGACCATTCGCCCTCCAGGCGGTGGGCGTCGTATCCTTCATGCACCCTCGCTCAGACCAGTTCATCCAACCGCAAATATAGGAGGCTCTCGCGTTTCCAGATATGCCATTGTACATCAGATATTGTCTAGATAATCGGCAGACGATATCGTTGACTAGAACGGAGAAATCGATGAGAGACTTCAGTATTACGCCGACGCTGCCAGCTTTCCGACCAAAAAACAACAGGCTCCTGTGGAGAATAAAGCTGAAGAGAGGTATGTTGACGATAGTCGAGTCAAATTGAACGTGCAAGCTGTTGTATAACCAGAAGGCCATCCATAGTTTCCATACCTTTCACACCCTACCTTTGTCATCTTCATTCCTGGCCGTTGAATTTATACACCCAAGTAACGCCAGCAACCCTCGCTTTTCCAGCCTCGGTTTCTCCCCCATTAGTGAACCATATGAGCTTATCAGAGACCTTAACGCGGCAGCCAGTAGCGAGAGAGACTACAAGCTACACCAAAACTAGTAGTGGCTATTCTTCTTCTATGCTATTCAGCTAAGGCGGTCGTTTTAGGGGTCGTTAGTCTAACCGCAAGATCACCATAGCAGACGCCAAACGAGAGGCCATTCTTACTTGCGATCGCGTCTTTTCTATCCCGTGCCTTTTGCTGGTTATTAAAGCCAGGGATCTATGAAAAACCTTCTGTAATTCCAAGATCGATGGGCTGAAGGATTAATGAACGGGAGTTTTGTCCTCGGTCCGCCAAGGAGGCCACACCGTGCCTGGCAGGGACTAGATCTTGGAACTGCGTGACCTTTCCCCGCATAACACTCCTGACAGTGTGTCTGAAAGAGCCGTCTCGTGGTTCTTTTGCAACTGGCGAAACACTTTTCTCGACTTCTTATCGTGACCGAAGAGAATTCGATACGAGAGCAGGACGTTGTTGTGTGACTCGTGTCTCTCACCGGATCCGTCAAAGTAATGTTGCCTCAACCTGAAACATTTATCAATGCCTGAGTGACCGGGGACCGAGGATGGGAGGGACATACCGGTCGAATACGCAGTCCTGGCCGCTGTGAACGCACCCTAACGTGCAGTAGGTAGGTAGGCGGAACAGATAGAGGGTTCTCGTCGACACGTCAAACTGTAAGTGGCAAGTCATGGAGGAGGTCCACTCGATGGCAACCTTGCCAAACTCGTAAAGCATGGAGTGGCTCACGCTTGAGACATGTATCAAATCAAACCACTGATCAGCTTCATGCGTGGCTTGATTCCTCGATGAGTCGGGAAGTTTTCTCTGAGAACAACACATGAATAGGACGACACTCCATCTACCTACAAAACCATGCATGAGGTGAGATACGAGGCATCCGGAGCCCTGAGATGTGTGTATCGACAGATTAAAATGAGCCGGATGCACTCTGGAAGCAGGCTGGCTGAATTACACCAGGTGGTGTGAAACTTGAGTCTTGGCACCGGATCATGTTTGGCCACAACATATGGCTGTGATACTAGGAGGCAGGCGGTGTACGACATGCATGACGGTATGAGAGACACGTCAGCGTTGCATGGGCAGAGTCACACAATAACTATACCTGCCGTGTGCCGGTACCTCGTGAGGTCATATTGGTCTGGTGGCCTCAATGCAAGGGATGCAAGCCCCTGGTTTACCAGTGGCGCAAAGGTGATTCATCCTACCACAAAAACAAAGTAGCCATTCAGCACCAGAGGATATACACCAGCTCATCATATCGCTTCTCGTCAGAATCATTAAGTCCCAAATCTCCCATCTCCGTCGCAAGCGCGGACCGCGCTCCCCGCCTTATTTACAATTAATCGAGTTGTCGATCTTATCTATCGGTTATCCCGACTTCAACTATAACAAAGAACACATTTCCAACACATCATAGCATCATATCCCAATGCTAACACAGTAGCCTTTATGAGAACTGCACGAAGGTGCTCCCTGCACATGTCAGTGCATGTTCTAGGGTGGCGCTTATATAGAGCTGTTTTCTTGTGATTGACACTTACATGGCCTTGTCTTTATCCCCAAGGTCTATGGAGATGCAGCTGAGCTTGTACATGCATGCCCCATTGAAGTGGTGAATCTTGAGCCCGCCGCCCAATATCCACACCTCTTGGGCCTCGGTGTACACTTCCTTTGAAGCTTTAAGATTTCCCTGACGCCTTTCAAGAGTGCCCTGGACAAAAAGCGTGCTATCTGAGGCTTAGGACTTTTTCGACACACCGGAGTGGGAAAATGGCATTCACAATGCTAGCATGGCCCAACTCTGCGAGTCTTTGAACTCTGATGCAGCTGACTGGAGCCGAGAAGCAGCCTTGTCGAATCGATCAAGGAGCGTGTAACACCTGCCAATATTCAATTGCAGGACGCTGTTAGGCTTGATAACGTCGTTCTGAAGGATGGAGTAGATAACATGACATCTTCTAGCCTGCTGTAAACGTCTGACGACAGGGTACGGGGATTGGGCAAGGGTTATTGTCGGGAGCAGTTAGTTCTTTGGGTTCTAGTTGTCTACTCAAATCCTCGTAGACATCGCTGCGCCATGTCTAGAGAGGTCATTTTTTAGCCATTTTTCACTGCTCTCTTTTGCTGTGACTTATCTACGAGCTCCTTCTTCTGCGTGGAAACAAGAGCGGTCTTTACCCGAATAGGATCCCCCGGACCACGACAGACCAGTTGTCAGGTGTCAACTCCTCCTGCATTCTACCACGGATGCCCCTAACCTGGGGTTTCCAGACCCCCATATTGAGATAAAACAAATCCCGAGACGGTCACAGCTTAGGAGACGACCAAAGCCGAGTTCCCCGGAGATGCTGATAGGATACCTAGCAGGAGTGTGCAGACAGCTCTTCACCGAGATCCTTATTAGCCGCTTGATGGCGGGGTGTGCAATCTTGGCCTGGTCACAAGAGCGCCACTAGCTGTCGGCTGCGATTTGAGGCCACCGATGGGACCTCCACTAGAGATACCAAGAATTTTGTGGATATCCCAAGAATCTAGGACATGATGGAGATAGGGGCGGGGGCGTTATTGTTATTGTTATCTACTCTGCCTATGCAGACGGGCGGCCATGCGAGAATGCGAGTGGGGTCTAGATGATCCTACTTCTATAAGATGCCGAATCTTTTAGGACTATTGATTGACGGCATTGTCGATCTGCGGGTGGCTGGCTGAGTTCCGATGTAGGTAAGTCTCAAGTGGCTATCTGATGTCTGCTATTGGCAGGCCTATAGGTCACGGGCTGCAAGTACTCAGCCGTGTTAGGTTTGTAGATCTGTAAGTAGTAAGCTGAAATCTGCTGCAGGTAGGTCTGCAGGCAGCTCTTTGAATACCTAACTATTACTCAATCGTTTGGTCATTGCACGGCGACCCCGTCAGTCAGGCCTAGACTGCCCGCTATACCAGTTCTTGGCCCTTGTAAGTTGGGCATGAACTGACTACTGCATGTGCTGAAGTCCTACGAATTTGGGGTAGGAAATCACTCACTTCACGGTCTCATTATTTGGATACCTACAGTAAGGTACCTGGGTGGCTGATTTTCGTCGAGTTCTTACGCAACACTCTTGCATATATGCTATAGAAGAACTCGAAAACAACATCTTGGCCCATCCAAGCCCTCCGAGGTCAGCTGGGTATGGACTGCCAAGACCCGAGCGGGTGGGAGGCTGAACTATCGAATTGTCTTGATAAATCGGCATGTCATCACACAGCTGGTGTGCAGGATGGGGGTAGGATTTACATAAATTTTACAAATCTATTGGTACTAACTTTGCCGTGGTTTCATTCTCTACATAGTTCATGCATGACGCGTTCTCCCTGCTGTACTGGGTAGAGATGAACTGGTGGTTATTGCAATAATGTACCTTTACATGCTGGCTTTCGAAAAGGATCTACACCTTCCTACCAGACTTTGAACGGGTGCAGACTCATGTATATAAATCCAGGTTGGCCCCTATGTAAACATTTACTAGCACATCAAGCTCATCTTTGCAATTCCCTAAGCAATATCAGCTTTCAAGCAAACATCGATATTCTATCTACAACTGTAGAAAATAATCAGGATGGATTCCTTTGACCGTCTCAACCATCTCACTCAGCCTGCGGTTAAGAATCTTCCCAAGCTGGAACAGCCCGTCGCTGTCCACACTCGCTATGCCGTCAAGAGCGACGGCGATGCTTCCATTAGCGCATTCGACGCGACCGTGCAGACCAACATTTGGTTCAAATCGCCAGTTGGTTTCTTGGCCTGTACACTTATTACTGGCATCAATGTAACTGACTTCCCTTAGCCACTCACCACCCTAACCCTCCGTATGATTCGCGCGATTAAACTCTTCGCAGAGTCACACGATCAAGGGTCGGTCGACGATTTGGAGCAGGGCAATTGGACCTGGGTCGAGCTAGTCATCCTCGACAACAAAGACGCGACGTCTCCTAAGAAGGACCTCAATGGCAAGGAGCTTGTCGTCACAAGCCACTCCAACAAAGTCAACTCCAAAGACTACGAGTGGATGCAGGGCGAGACTTTTGACACGAACCATCACTTTCTGAAGTCGCTCAAGGTGAGTACATGTTTTTCCCAAGGCCTCCTCGGTCTCTGACTGACATGATGACACAGGCTGGAAATGTGATTGGAGTCCGGCTTTGCGCTCGCTTCGCTCTTTGGGAGATCTTTGCGAGGAATGGACACCTCGTTATTGACATTAACGATGACAACGGTAGGGATAACATCAATACAGCAACTTTATTATGACCATGTATTCTAATCCGAGATTCCAGGCCCTTTCCCGATCACCCCCATTTCCATCAATACCAATGATGCGATTCCTCCTCGTCGAAACGTCGAGGCCTGGTACGCAGAGGCAAAGACCAACAACAAGACAGCGCTCGAGCTCTCTTTGTTCATTCGAGCCTTGAAGGCCTTCCAGAGCCTCCCTCCTGACGACCAACTCTCGTTCTACCGTATCGCTGGCATTCACGGCTATCCCTACAATGTTTCGTGGAACATGGGTGAAGCGCCGATCCCACTCGATGCCGCGGACATCAAGACCCGGATGTTGGGGAAGGAGCGTGGTTTCTACTGCCAGCATAACAATTACTTGTTTCCCACTTGGCACCGCGCGTACATGATGCTATTCGAGGTATGTACTATCCCTTTCACACATCCAAGATTAGGAGACTGACAATGCATGTAGCGACGAGTCAGTGATCTCATGATGGAAGAAGCTGTGACTCGTGAAAAGGAAAACAAGGAATGGGTTTCTGCTGCAAGCCGTTGGCGTTTGCCCTACTGGGACTGGGCTCTGAAACCAAGTCTTCCCGACCTAGCCCGGGACGAGAAGATTTCCATCATCAGCTCTTGGAACGGCCAGGGCCAACCCCAGTATGAAAGCGTGGATAACCCCATGTATCGATTCCAGATGCCTGGTCACAAGCCCATGGGCGATGACACATACGGCAACTACCGTATCGACAACAAAGAAGATCCCCCGGTAAGTATCAACAAGCTGAAGCCTTGTAGCCTTCCCACGGCCATGCTAATGAACTCTCAGTGGGAAATGTGCATCGGCACTAGTCGCCATGGCATCACACTTCGTGACAAAGAACGAAAATGGGTTGAGGGAGTATCTAACAACGAGCAAGTGGACTTGGCCCTGCAGGGCGTTCACAAAGACCTGAACAACCTCACGCTCAAGGACGCCGTATTTCGCCTACTTACGCACGATTACACCACGAAATACGTGCATTTCGCTTCTACCAAGCATGACGAGGAAAAGCTGGAGAAAGCGCCGGGAGACACTGCCAAGGGTTATCTCAACCTGGAGCAGATTCACAACAGTGCCCACGTAAGTTTTCTTTTTTTTTTCCCCTCCGTCTCATGCAAGTTTCAGGTCTTTGGGATAACGTGTCTAATATTTTGACAGGACTTCATTGGCGGCGGTACAGATCGTGCTGGTATAGGCCACATGGGCTCAGTCCCAGTGGCCGCATTCGACCCCATTTTCTGGCTGCATCATTGCAACATCGACAGACTCCTTCACTTGTGGCAATGCTCCAACCCGGGCAACTGGTTCCACCAGAAACCGGGGCAAGTGGTTTCCGATAGCCCTCAGAAACCTCTTGTTCCCTTCCATGCTTCAACTGAACCCGATGACTTCTTCAATTCCGACAAAGTTCGCCATGTTGATGCACTCAACTATACCTATGACTACATGGATCAGATCACTGATGAGTTTGGAGACATGATTCCGGAGAAGAGTCACATCTACATCAACAATCTGTACGGGCCCCCAGCACCGGCCTTCCAACATCGCGAAGAGTCAAAAGACCCTCTCATCAATATCGTCTACAACCGGTATGTTCCGGAGACTCCCCCCCCCCATATTACTTGCATTCTTTACTCTAACATTCCCCTTTTCAACTTAGCTATTGTTTGAACGGCAAATCTTACACCTTGCTCTTCTTCCTTGGTGAGGTTGACCACACAGCGCCATACAACCAACAGAAGAATCTTGTCGGCAGCATCTTCACATTCAGCACTGCCTTCAAGGAGGACGCCATTACCTGCAAGAACTGCTATGAACAGAAGCGTGCCAATGTCCTGTCTCGCGCCCAAGTCCCGCTCACGCGTGCCGTGCCCATCGAGCACCGTGAGACGTCAGCAACGGCCATGAGCTATTTCCAGAAGTATCTCAAATGGACTGCCATTAATGAGGCAGGCAAGGTGATTGACAGGGAAAGGTTGACAGACCTGAAGATCACACTGTTCATTGGAGTAAATCAGCTTCAAGGTAGGTTGGGCAAAGAGTCATTGTTTAAGTTTGATAGTTATAAGGAACAAGAGTTTAACTGGGAGAGCGCTTATATATAATCTATGATGGCTAGAGGGGTCCGGGTTGACCTTTGTGTTTGGGAGGAAAATGCCACTGTGTTAGCATTGGGATATGATGCTATGATATGTTGGAAATATGTTCTTTATTATAGTTGAAGTCGGGATAACCGGTAGATAAGATCGAGTGATCTCGAAAACTTCGGCAAGGAAGACAGGAACAGCTGAGCCAGCTGAGCCAGCTGAGGATTCTATCCGAGCAGGAGGCGACCATTTGGGCTAAGATTTAGATGCTACCTAAATGGACTGGGACTGTTGATCCTGAGATTTATGAAAACGAAGTGCTGTCTCGTTCGGAAGAGAGTAGATTTATCTTGGATGAAGAACGTGTGAGGAACCTAACAACATCTAAACCATCCAAAGCCAGGTATAGACTCGTTAGCTAGCGCCTATCCAGGCAACTTGCGGTTGACCATATCTTACCAGGCTGCGCGTTGAGGCGGGACAGTTGGCATTGAAGGTGTGCCCGATACGTGACTGACACTGCCGTGGGAAACTTGGCAGTCCCATACTAACGGCGGAGATATGGATTGATGTAGTTCAAAAGACAAAAAGCACGCCTGTGGTGGTGGGTGTGACCGTCATCAAGATATTGAAGCTCATGGCTGTCTTGAAGTGAGAACTCGAGATCCTGTTGAGTTATATTTTTCTGTGGGGAGCTATTTTGTAATATTATGACTCCTCTGCCAGCGATCTACCTTGTAAGTTGCTTCCCAGACCAGAAAATTCCAGGGGAAACTAGGGGAAGAAGGGTGGGGATTCCTGTGTCTCTGTTAGATGACTAGAGGCATGTTGAATGGCTTGCTGTTGGATTGGAGCTTCCTTGATCTGACAATCGGGGTATATTGCTACCTGTGTTGGCTCTTTTCATCTCGGTACCCTGTAGGGTAGGGCAAGGTAGGCGGCCAGTCACTGATACTCGAGGCGCATAGCGAGGGAAAATGCTCAAGTCGACTTTCAGAGAAGGTTATCGATATGTGTCTGTATCTCTAAAAACCCCGGCGACGACACGCGGAGGCGAGAATAATGGAATTGATGGAATGAGAGGAGTTGTTATGCGTTGTCGTCGACCTCGCATGATTGGTTCAACCCCCTGCACTGTTGTTTTGGGCGGCGTGTCGCTCTGTCAACCATGACTTGGCCAGGGGGAGATTCATGATATTGGATTCGAGTCCCCCACCAAATCAAATGCGTCATTCGTCACCCTCACTCACTGTTCAAGATGGTGCCGCAAGTGTCGACGGTGCCCATCATCAGTCCATCGTTGTCGCTGCAGCCGCGTTGGAAACCGTTCGATCACAAAGCAGAACTCGCCAAACTCGTCTATTTTCTGCACCCTGGCTACCCAGAAGGCAACAACACCCTCTTGCATCTCCCGTGCCTCGACTCGGGTGGCATCCATCATGAAACTGCCCGTCTAGCTTGTGCAATATTTGCCAATTGCCGCTGGGACGGCTACCTTTCATCTAGCAGAGACGGCCCGGCAGTATCTGCGCATCCCGACGACGTCCTCCCGCACGGCCGATACTACTTCATCATCAATGACGAGGACCAGTATCCCGTTGTCCCTTCGTTCCAGCACTTTGTCTGCCCTACCACCCTGCCCCAGCCGTACTGCGAGGCGCCCATCGAACGGAGCTCGGGCGACGACGCCATCCGCCGCGACGACACCTGTCGAATTTCGGCCTCATCTTCCCCCAACGGGACGGCACACATCATTCCCGCTTCCCAAAGCGAGTGGTGGCGAAGGAACGACATGTCGCAGTACACAAGCGCCCCTGAGCAGATGGACAATACGCGATGTGCCGAGAATACCGTCCTGCTCCGTCGCGACCTGCATAAGCTGTGGGACGACGGTGTCTTTGCCATTGTGCCCAAGCAGGGGAAGTGGGTGGTGCACGTGTTGCTGAATTCTCCCCGGGTCGAGATTCGAGAGCGCTATCACAACTTGGAATTGCAACCGCTCGCTGGTGTCAGGAGAGAGTATCTCGTCTGTCGCTTTGCCTTGGCAATCTTCTCAAAGAGCCACTTCTTGAATGGATCACTGCCAAGAAAGCTGGTATTTGTGAACGCTGATGGCGAAAGACCAAACGAACAGGTCACTCGCGAGTTCTCGGCTAAGGAGTATCAAAAGGAGTTCCCAGCGACTTCGGCGAGATCAGCAAGTAGAAACCCAAGCCCCAAGAGGCAGAGATCGCCAACTGCGGATGACATGTTGGATGACCGAGCTACCACGGAAGAGTCCGACTTCAGCCAAGGGTTTGGCACCGAAGACGAACGGTCAGAAGATGAAGAGGAGAGGGGCCGACCGCGAAAAAGGCCATGGTCGCCCGAGAGCTGGGATGGACTCCCCCTACTGGATCATTGCTTGGATGCGAGTTTCAATAGTGTTGAAAAGAGTCAGGACCATTGTAGAAAGCGGCTACGGCCTTCGTCGCCCAGTCGTGTAGAAGAAGCGGTGGGCTAGTCGTATGAGTTCGCATGACCAAAATTTGATTGACGATTAATGTAATGATTAAGAGGTAGCAAGGATAGGATAGATATCACATGATATCCATGGGCGTTTATAAATATCAGATTTCCCCAAGATAACGCAAAAAGACATGCATGCGGCCGTCCTAGAAGCTGGTAGGCTCAGCATCCTCTGAATGAAGCTGTTCACGTTTCGAAGGTATACTTCCCACTTTGCCGTGTCGTTGTTCCAAGCCACACCGAGACACTCCGTGTTAAAGTGCATATACTCTCGAAGCGCGAACTTGTTGATCCTGTTATTTATGTCTGCGGTCGTGCATGAGTAAGAGGACATACCTTGGCATTTTTTTTAAGCTTTTACTTATACTAAAGTATATCTTTATTATAGGCTATAATATTATTAAAGCTATTAGCTATAATAATAAAAAAATATAGCTATTAATATATAATAGTA
>NIZV01000506.1:0-18335 GCA_003947045.1 Fusarium ambrosium
ATTGAATTCCGGGAAAACGACCAAGGCACTATCTTGTATACAGTGTATTTGTAAGGAGCATTTCTAAGGCAGCCAGCCACCTTAAGTCTTGTCTTTTCCCCGATTCCCCCTCAGTCAGTCAAAGCCGATATTACGATTTCTTCTGACATTGTAGGTACTCCATGCATGATGGCTTATTCCCCAGTCCGTCCTCCACGGAAATGCCGTCGCGATGTGGGTCATTCTGGTCAACCGGGAGGTCTTGGTAAAGCGATATCGCATCTGTCAACGGGTTCAATGCCAAAAAGAAAAGGCGATATCGCATCGGTCGTCACCGCAGAAGCGATATCGCAAGCCCGCTCCACCTCGCGACCCGGAAACGGCCAGCAGGGGGGAACCCTTGAACAACTAACCTGACTAGCGTCCCAAGGTCCAACTTTCTAACCCTGCTACAGTAGCAACTTGCACATTGCCAATGCCAGTGCGGCGTGCGGGGCCCCAAACCTGTACGGTCTGCCCCAGAATGCTTCCTCGTTAGCTTGACCGGAGACCCTGGGGATCAATCCATGAACAGTGTGCAGTGCACATCACATGGCCAAGTATAAGGACATCAACGACGGCCGGTTTGCCGAGTCAGCTCATATTCCTTACTTATAAGTAAAAGCATTCGGCTTCCATCTACTTCTGTTCCCCCTCGCCCAACCAGACCTTGGACTTGTATTCCTCAGGACCGATTGACCTGAATTCATTAACTCAAATTTCCTTCCATCCCATCACAGTATGTCGCTCGACAATGAGAAAGCAGACGTCGCTATGGCCGAAATCAGGGGCGAGCCCAAAATGTCCCAGCAAGAAGCAGGGGCCTATGCGCTTCTGAGCGAGGACGATGCTGCCTTTATGAACAGCTTCAGCGAGGAGCAAAGGAAGAAACTCCTACGCAAGGTTTGTTCGATTGATCGCGTCTATTTCGGTTTGATACCAGCATCTGACTTGACGTGTGCCACCAGATTGACTGGCGCCTCATTCCTGCCTTGGGATTTCTATATCTCGTCAGTTACCTCGACCGTGCCAATATCGGGAATGCCAACATCGAGGGCCTTTCGGCCGACATTGGCCTCACCGGCAACCAATTCAACGTTGCTCTAGCCATCTTCTTCATCCCATACGTTCTCCTAGGCACGTCGTTCCCTCTTGTCCTCCTATTATAAAGGCCGATTCTAACGCGCATGTCTGGAACAGAGATCCCCGCAAACATGGTCCTCAAATGGTTCAAGCGCCCCTCGCTCTGGATCGCTATCATGACAACAACTTGGGGTGTTGTCTTACTATGCACTGGCTTTGTCCAGAACTACGCTGGGCTGCTTGTGTGCCGCGTTCTTCTGGGCGTGACAGAGGCGGGCTTCTTCCCTGGCGCCATCCTCATCGTCACCAATTGGTACTCTTGGAGTGAGGTCGGTGTGCGTGTCGCCCTCTTCTACACATCAAGCGCCCTGGCCGGTGCCTTCTCGGGTCTCTTGGCCTATCTCATTGCCAAGATGGACGGCGTCGGTGGATACGAGGGGTGAGTCTCGACCGCATATGGGCTTGATTACTGGCCGGCTTCTGTTTACTAATTGAGCCTCTACAGATGGCGATGGATCTTCCTACTAGAAGGCGGCGTCAGTACCATCATTGGACTCATTTGTCCCCTCATAATCATCGACACACCGGCTCTTTCGAAATGGCTTACCGAAGACGAAAAGCGCTACTTGATTCTGCGTAAGGAGGTTGAGGATGGTGGCCGCGAAGTCCAAGCCAAGGGCCACAAGATCACTGGCAAGGTCCTATTCGCCACTCTGACCGACTGGAAGATCTACCTACAGGCCATCATCGCGCTATCTAACACTATCCCCAACTACGGCTTCAAGTTTACCATGCCCCAGATTATGAAGAACATGGGCTATACCTCAGCCAACGCCCAGCTCCTTACCATCCCGCCCTACGTCCTAGGCGCCATCAGTGCCTATATCTCAGCCCGCTTCGCTGATCGGTATAGGTGGCGCATGCCCTTTATCGTTGGACCCCAGTTCTTGGTTCTCATCGGCTTTGCCATTACTTGTGCGTACTCCCAGGATATCAAGAACCGCATTGGCGAGAACTACTTCGCTGTGTCCCTGGCTTGCATCGGTTTATATCCTATCATCCCCGGTGCCAACGCTTGGAACTCGAACAATCTTGCGGGTCCAGCGAAGCGAGCTGCGGGTATCGGCCTGCTCGGTACTTTTGCCAGTGCTGGTGGCCTCGGCGGCTCGTTTATCTACATTGAAACTGAGTCTCCCAAGTATCCTACTGGATTTGGTATGTCCCTCGGTATGGCTACTGCGGGCATCATTGCGGCGTTTACTCTTGAGTTTTTGCTTTGGCGCATTAATAAGACCAATGAGAAGTATACAGTTGAGGAGGTGAAGATGAAGTATACCGATGATGAACTAGCTGACATGGGTGATAAGTCGCCTTTATTTAAATATAAGCTGTAGTAATAAAACTGCATTATTGTCCCCGGGACTCTCTTTCAAAGCCCTCTCGCAGTCCTGAATAGGATAGATAGCCTATTCTTGAGTGATCTGATGAATGATTAGAATGCCTGCCGCGATCTCGTACTCGCCACCATGCCGTGCTATTGTCACCAGGGGAGAGGCAACATACATAAGTCTGTTGCAACTTTTCCTCGCTCAACCTTTGGAGCAGATCGTATACTTAGTTCCTCATAAGGGCTTCGTTGTACGCAAAAATCTTCTGGTTGAGTGTTCGTGGATCAGTGATGATCCGTGCAACGCATCGCCTAATGTCCTGGACGTCCGTGATTGTGCTCGGCACGTTTCCACCCAGGCCAATGTCCCAACAAGGGCGAAGTGCTGGCGGAATGGAAAGCCGTCGACAACAGCAACAAGAACACTGAGTTAGATCAACCACATGGTATCAACGACAAGAGGCCACAGTGGTGTAGGTTAGGTGGCGCAGGGCTAGGGATGTGGCGGGGTAACTGAATTGTGGCTGAGCGATATAAGCGGGATAATTTCTCGGCCAATCACTGAGTAGCTGAGCCGAAGCGTCTCCTGTTTAGGAAATAGTGCTGAGTCATGATCGCTGTGGCAACGCTCATTTATCTGGCGGTGGCAAAACATGATGCTCTCGAAGCAACATTCCAAGTCCATTACAATCAGGTCAGCTCTGCGTGCAAGCTCAACGAAAAGACAAAGACACCAAATTATCCATGAAGCATCGCCATTTGATTAATCGGTGGCTGTCCGAAATCCCCGACTCTCCGCGAGCCACGTCGCCCGAGTGGCAATCTAAACACAAAGAGAAGCCCGAGTTGTGCAAACGACCTCTGCCTTCACCACCGAGGTCAATGTCGGTATCAAGTAGCCAAGGGTCACCCTCCAAAAGACAGCGGACACATTACGATGACCCCGACGCGACACCCACTCGAGACAACATCTCGCAATCCCTCCACGACCTGGATTCGGTGTCGGAACAAATGAGCACCACGTCGTCCATGTCATACAAAAGCAGGCAGCCAAGCCCAACAAAAGGCTTAGCTACGCTGCGAAATGAACATATACTAGATTATCAGACCTTTTCGGGACGAACAGCACCCCCGGCAGAGTTGCATGAGGTGTTCCAACAGATCAAGAGGTTGGGCACCGGGCAAGGAATCTTGAGCCCAGAAGACGCGGTGAGTGAATCTAATTCTGGCTTACGTCAAGGCCACAGTGTTAATGCTAACAATCTTGTTAGGATGCAATTCGGAACACAGATCTCGATGTTGGCGGTTTCAAGCACATGATATCCGAACCAGTTGCTGCCGCTACCTACACCTCGGAAACACGACGGGATCTTGGCACTCTACCATCTCTTGAGAAATTGATAAACGACGTATGGGAGAATGCGATACGCTGCGAACGACACGATCTACCAGAAGCTGCGTGGAACTGCGCAGTTCACTATCCACTGCTTCAAGAGACACTTCGCTGTACACAATTGAGGCAGGCCAATCTTTCATCACAGCAAGTCAGACTCAAAGCAGACAACATCACGTCCATCAATATTACCAAGTTGTATGCGCCGTCGACAGCACGCCTAAAACATAACAAGCGTGTTGACTTTTGCCTCTACTTCGATCCCGACGAAGGGTCTCCTCTTGCCGACGCCATATACGACAAAGTCAAGTTCAATATACATCCGTCCGTCAACCACACCGAACTACCTTACCTATCTCGGTCACCTATTGCTATGGGCATAGAGACCAAGAAAACCGGCGAAGGTTGGCGCGCGGCGCTGGAACAAATAAGCATCTGGGCCTCAGCGCACTGGAAGCGTCTGAGAGAGCTCACAGAAGATACGGATAAGCTTCCTTTTCTACCAGCAATTATTGTGCAGGGACACGATTGGTTTTTTGTCGCAGCTACTCAGGGAAGGGTATTGAAAGGGGGGAACCGTGAGACGGTGATATGGAGTAAGGCTCCTATCGGGGGTACAGAAGGACTGGAGGGCATCTGCCAGCTTGTTGCTGTTCTTCAGTATTTGGCCAAATGGTCGGTTGAAACATACTGGCCTTGGTTTTGCCAGGCCGTGTTAGGGCAGACATGAAATGCAGCTTACATCAAAAACAACAAGTACCGAACGTTAAGACTCTGTCACCAGCTTTTTTAATTGCGTATCAGTATGGTAGCGTGCAACCGTAGACGCCATTGTCCATGCATTGTTTGCCTCAGACAATGCCATTGCCGTCATATATAGCGATATATCTTCAGCCTAGGCGGCTTTGTGTTTGTTGATGAGTTGCCCTCTCTGTGAACGACTACCATCAAACAATGTAACTGCAAGAGACGGTAACCGGGCCTATGTCTCCTTTTGCTGCCTGAGCCGTTTCTATGCCAGTAAAAAGTGGCACCTTTGTCTGAGATTTGCTTTAATGAGGCTCCTGTAGAGGTCTGTTAGTTTGGACGCGTCCAGTTTATTGGTATAGTATCCATTTTCCGTCTGGCGAAAATGCGTTTCTTTTGCCGGATGAATAAGAATTATGCACTCGAGATCTTTTCTCTCGTCCTAGAGCTCATCCGGGTCAAATGTTGGGTTGGCCTGGCGGTTTCGCGGATGGCCACATCAATTGGAGCCGGATTCTTGATAGCGGGACCAAGATTCTGAAAGTCTCTATCGGAGCTCACATTTTGCCTTAGCGCACCTGTGCGACTGGCCTGCACGTGATTAATCTCAATATATCTATATATATATACATAAGCCGAGCCCCTGAACTGTCCTGAGAGACAGACCACACTCATCCATCCATTCCACCCACCATGAGGAATGCCATCCTCAAAGATAAGGCTGACAAGGCGCGTCAGCTCTTCATCAACTCCCTTGACATCGAAACCATATGTCATCTCGCTTCGTCCTACCACGCTGGCCTTCCTTGTAAGGCATTCGGGTCGCCAAAACACGGCTCCTTTAATGTCTGCGTCTTTGTCGAGTTTGATACATCTCCCCCAGAGAGATGGGCTGTACGGATTCCCCTCCCAGCGCGCGCTGCCTGGATTGACGAGAAGATCGAGATTGAACTGGCTACTATGAGGTAAGCATGTCTCCGAGCTGTTGACCATAAGAGGTACTGCAGACATCGTTTGTCTGACAGAAGACGTGCCCATACAGATATGTTGCGGCTAAGACCACTATCCCCGTCCCCCATGTGCATGCTTACTCCTTCACTGAGGGCAGTCCGATCCAGACGGCCTTCATCATGATGGACTATGTGCAAGGGAAGACACTCAAGGACTTCGGTTTTAAGAAGGGAAAAAAGTGGCGTGGTAGCTACTCCGGCCCAAGTGTGACAACAAGTAAGCTTCATGCGCAGCTCGCCGATGTCTATACCCAACTCCGTCAGCTCGAATTCCCCCAAATCGGCGGCCTTGGGCTTCCCATCGTCGATGGAAAACCGTCGTACGATTGCGACCCTGACGACATCCGCGTGTGCCACCGGCCTCTCTCGATTGAGATCATGATGCAGGAGTCGAAGGGATGGATCCTAGTGCTAGGATTAAGCCGCGGACCACCTTCTCGACAGCTAGGAGCTTCGTAAATTCTCTATTTTGGCTGGCCGAGAACGAATTTGATAAGTCCCCCGACCCAGGATTCGACCTTTGTGGTGGACGGAATGCCCTTTACGCCAGACACCACTTTCGCCGTTTTGTCCTTGATACCTGGCTTGACTCTTCCGCGGACAAGGGACCCTTTATCCTAATGCATGGTGATATGCTCATGCTGATGAGTAACTTGCTGTTTGATGACGATCTCACCCTTGTTGGCGTCCTGGACTGGGAATGGAGCTTCGTCATTCCAGCACAGATGCTAGTCCCACCTGTCTGGCTGAGCGGTGGTGACACCAGGTGGATGCTCACCGGCGCGAATCTCTTCTACAAAGAAGTCCGCGGTCTTGTTGCCGCCGTTCGAGACCGCGAGCGAGCCTTGCAGGCCCGGCCACGACTGTCGCAAGAATGGGCCAAGCTGGAAAAGTGGTGCCATACGGCCGTAGTGGTAGCCCTGTTGAGTCCAGACCTGACATACGACGCCTACTGGGACCTAGTATTCTACGAAGCTGAAGAGCCGAAGCCGGAGGATCCTGACTTCGACTTTAGGGAGTTTTACATGAAGGCTATTCACCCACGCCTAACAGCCTTTATGGAAGCCCCAGAGCGAAAAGCCTTGCTCGCACGCAAGGAGGAGGAGCAGAAGCGCTTTTTTGAAGACGAGAAGGAATACTTTAAGAACCCAAATGTGCGATCTATTTTACTACCAGAAGAAGGGTGATTGATGTACATAGCGTTCCCAGGGCGCAATCCACGTCCACCCCTAGACTACATTAAGCAAAAAGGATTGACGAGGTCGGATACTGTGCTGGCCCGATACCATATCAAGACTCTTTGAAGATGGATGCTATTTTTTCTCTTCGCCACTCTGTCTTAGCGGTGTACTCATTCAACGGTGACCTGTCATGTCGTAACTACGGAGTTGGCAACCGTCTCATCTCTTCGAAGACCCCCTGCGTCGCTGTTAAGAAGACTGCCTTGTCACTCTTCTGCTTAAGGCCTTGAGCGTCGTCCATGGTCGAGATCTGGGAGATAGCCTTATAGCTACCTGTGAGCCGCTCGCTGGTTTACCCTTAACTCCTGCACCGCGCACTTTGGATGTTCTGTTGGAAGAACCGAGAGTTCCCCCTAAACTATGGGATCAAGATTAAATTTCGAAGTCCTACGATTAAGTTTCAGAATCCCATATGGGATTACCCAGATACAAGGCCCCAAAAGGACTCTCATTACGATAATCACAACTAAGCCAAGAATAATTACGATCAATCAACTGCCTGTTGTCAAGTGCAGTCAGCATCCCTGCGCAACACAACACGTCATCAATCGTGAGTGGTGGGCCTCCCGCATCAACTGACGACAGTCGTCTTGGACTGTTGTTCTTATCGGCTCTTCGGGCTCTAATTTATAAAAGAGTCTTTTTTTTGCACCTGACCCTTTCGCAATTACACCTTCAACTATTTCTTGGTAATTGATCTCCATAACGCAACGACTTTCTCTTAGAGATGGAACCCGCAGAACGCAAGGAACCAAACTCGGCCGAACACGTCGTGCCTGATGGCGATGTTGTACTCGTTGTCGGAGAACAGAAAACACGGTTGAGAGTTTATTCCCAGTGCCTCCGCTCCGCCTCAAATGTCTTCAATGCTATGTTCGGTTGCCATTGGAGTGAAGGCCAAGGGATATCCTCTCAATCCCCGCGAGACGTTCCACTGATGGACGACGATGCCCATGCGATGCGCCTAATTTGTTCTGTCATCCACCATCGCAATACCAATATCCCAGATACCCTGACGGCTAGCGAGGTTCTTCAAATCGCCGTTGAGGCAGACAAATATGATCTCAGCGTTGCCCTCAAATATGCCAGAGCGCATTGGCTGAAGCCTAAAGGCGATGAAGACATGACGGATATGGCTTATCTTATGGTTGCGGCGTTCTTATTTCGCGACATGGGCGCATTCGTGGCTCGCAGCCTCGACCTTGTCATCAATTACAAAGAAACCTTCCTAGGGCTTCTGGATGACGAGAATATCAGTCAAATGATACCTTTGAAAACTTTTTGTAAGAAATAACCCCGAACCTATAGACATAGGCGCAGATCGCAGGACGAAAGCTGACTTTCATAGATCTGTTGGCAGAGAGGAGAACCCGATTCCGAGCAGAAATAAGTCAATTATTATTTGAATGCGCAAATACCGGCTGTTCATGTGGTTGGGGTAAAAACCGCGGTGAGAAGTGCGCGTTACTACAATCGGAATACCAGCCATTGAAGATGATTGATGTTCCCGTGTTGGAAATTATCGATAACATGAAGGCCATATCAACTGAAGATATGGGAAGAAAATACCATTCTGACAGGCAACGCAGTGGGTATTATCACGAAACACCACCCTATGAGAAAACGCCGCTCGGGAGGATAGAAAGTATGAAGGGGAAGGCTGGCATTTGTCTTGATGACATCTGAACTGACACCACAAAAGAATCATGCAGGTTTCAGGATGAATGAAGGATGGGAAAAAGAAACCAAATCAGAACGAACAGAGATGACATTGTTAATGCAGGGAAAGAGAGAATGCGAACCTGTTCCTCAGAACAGGATAAATATCACTTGTTGTCCCTCCGTTTCCCAGACATTTGCCTGTAGACCGAGCTCGTAGCCTATTGGCTGGGTAGCCTTCGTTGTAGCTGATTGGTGGTGACCGACAATCCCGACTACATCGTCTAATACCCTTGAGCACATTACCAGACGTGACTTACACCCCCCTTCAAGGTCACGCAACATAATCCCCCGCCAACATACACCCAGCACGACCGGTTTATCCCTTGGGAATCCTACGATCGTCATACAGCCGTTCTTGCGAATTCATTTACGAGCCATTAGTGCAATCTTGTCCTCGGCAGCTTCTGACATCGGAGCCGAGGGGATGGTGGGCAGTTTCAGTCAAATTAGACCGAAACTCCTGTGTGTAGCCACAGAGGTAGTCTACTCGGGGAGACGTCGAGCTTTTGAACATAAGCTTATCGCGGTGAGACGTGGAAACGGGTTCTCGAATTATTCAAGGTTGTCATCATGACTAGGGAGCTTTCCACTAAATGCCATCCTAGAAGCCCAAGCTGGAAACCACTGCCCGCATCACTCTGTTGATTATAGAGGCCTCTCATCTTGCCTTGAGAAACATCCGGACTGAGTATGCTAACATAAATACCATAAACGTTGCACAGCAAAGTATGAAAGAAGGAAGGCCGGTCTGGGAACCGTAATCCAACTCAGACCCAACGGCAAGGGCAGGAATAACGCAGCAGATGATGCCAAGGCAATAAGAGGCGATAGCCACTATGTGACAGACTGGCTTGTGGCTCAGCCACTCTCTTGTTTCCTGGAACTCCTCGCCAGTGAGGTGGATGAGAATCAAGGCGAAGGTGGCCGCCGGCTGACCAATAAAGGCCCATACCCATAACCAGCGTAGTATACTAAGGGGAGAGGCGCGTGCGGTGTAAGTGGTGTCCATGGCGCTCATGATAACGATCCAAATTCCAATGCTGGAAATCTGCAGACAGAGCCAAAGGCAGACCGAACGAGCATAGTTAGATTGGTAGTCATTTCGCTGCACCCAAATGAGTTCTGGGCTGTCTGGTCCTATTTCAAGCTGCATTGTGGCTTCTGTTAATAAGAACTTTTCTCAAAGTAGAAGCTGCAAACTCACACTCTCGGGGTTGCTGAGAAGCTGCTCATCGACGGCTGGTACAAGGGTCAGGACACCGGCCTGGTTGGAGGGCTGGCTAACTTGTCCGGCACTCCTGTCCATCAACTCCATCGTCACTCGATTCTCCAGGGCTTCAGGATGACTGGCATGTTCACCTTTGTCGAAAAGGGCTGCAACTGCCATTATGACGGGCCCAAGGAGCATCAATACGGGGAGAGTCTGGCCAAATGTCCACGTGCTGTTTGTCTCACTTCGTCTCACCCTTGAGGCAGATGATTTTAGCGAAGCAAGGCTAAATGTAGCCCATAAACTTGAGATTAGGAGCCAATAGATCTGTGGACATGTTAAAAGGACACCAACAAGGCCAAAGATGAGGATAGCACTACTCACCTCGGATAGCGTAGATAAAAATACATCAATATAAGTTCGCATAACCAGGAACATTGCCAGGCAGGGGTTGACTATAATTAGACGCCATTGCCTCTTATTTAGTCTCTGCGGAAATGGCTGTTTGCTCTGAGATAGCTTGCAGAGAATCCGCGTGGCTAGACGGCGTACTCTCATACGCAGGTGCCAGTTCACGCCCTTGGAGATAGGTACAAACATGCTCAAGAATTTGCTGGAGAAGTTGAGAACCAGCAGAACGAGACTTATGATCATTACTTGAAAAGCGTGTGATTCGAAGAACGGGGTCAAAGGAATATCCTGTCCCTCTTGTCTTGCCTTCTGCTCGTAAGATTCTTGCTGCTCGCGATATACTTTCAGTAGACCAGGGGAGAAGAAGCACTTGGCGAGAGACATCGGTTCGGCAAGGGAAAAGGTTTCAGGCGCTTCCCGAATATCGTCGCCCCGCCAGTTAAAAAACGCCGTTGGAACGAGGCCAACTAGCAAAAGCACTACATAGATGGACATTAGAGACAGCCTCCATCTTCTCTCCCACTTACGGGAGTGAAGATAGCCTCGGAGGGCTGTCAGGCCGGAGAGATGTGAAATGTTAGAGAGCCATGCGAGGTATACGAGGATAGACCAATGATAGGCCGGTAGGTCGTTAGTGACTGATATAAATCCGCTAATAAGGATTCCAAGTCCGGCAATTAGCTGAAGATCGACGAAGCTCAGAATACACTTTGGGAGAGAACAGATTAGATTTGATCTGGGAATAGCATAAAATCCTGGTAGAGCTCACCCTTGTCATGCTTTGCTGGAGTCTAGAGAGACCAGTGGTTGATCGCCCGTCCTTCCTCGACAAGCGACTTCGAAGCCGCCGACAATGTCTGCGGATGAAGCCAAGTAGCATGATATCGATCGGGTTCGGCTTGAATGTCGCATCAGGCTCATTTGCAGGTTCTCTAGATCCAGAACCAACGTTGCGGAATGGGTCGAGTTTTGGATCGAAGAAGGCTAGATAGTGCACGATGATCATAGCAACCATCAACCATGTCGTTCCGAGAAACCCTACAAGCACCTATTATTGATCGAATCGCTAGCTAGCGCCTTAATAAGAGCCACAACTTACACCGGGCCCTTCAATGTCATCATTTGACTCTGGATAGCGTTCGCCGTTTGTAATGTTATAGATGCAGTGTGTCATGGCTACCCAATCCGTGGTTTGGCTATTTTAGCAAAAAATTAGCTCAAGTCCGGTAAACGGGTAAGCCGCTTTTAATGGGGTCTGCTTACTCTTAGGAAGTTCTTATCTTCCAGACATGGGCATGGGCTATGGGCATCCCCTGGACAGCTGAAAAGCCTGTGCAGCTCTATCAAAAGCAAGGAACGCAAGCCACTGCTGAGTACTTTGACTTCCATAATTATCTAAGAGGGCTCTTTGTACTCTTGACCCACAAGCTCCTAGGAGATTCGCTATGAAACACCACTTACAGTAACCGAGGTCTCGGCCTGCCATCCACCCCCCTTGACTGGATTAGGCGTCCTTTTGAAAGCCAATAAAAAGGCCTAAAACATACGTGATGTCTAAGCCACCTGTAACTATGCATGTTGGTTCACGGGTAATTTAATGAGGGATAAACTGGGTGAAGGAAGAGGGGAGAGGCATCGAGCGTGCATCAGGCAGCCATGTATGGTGTCACTGCCAGACGTTTGCACACGCTGTCACCACCAGGTCAACGCACCTGAACCTCCTCGGAAAAGAAAGATTGCTGGTTCTCACTGCTCTATCTTGGCAAGCCCTTCCAAACCACCCGTGGGGGGAGTCACGGTGACGTCCCAATTGTTAGATTCCAAAGCACCCAGGTTATCTTCCATTTTCTCCACTCACATCACGACATAAGGCTGATACAAGCCCGACGAGTTGTCATCTCGTGGCCCATGGAGTTGCCTTGCTCGATCCCCACACCTTAGCTCCATCGCTCAAAGCAAGCCCTGGCAACCTTAAACTGAGAGCCTAAAACGTGTGCCAAACGTCTAATAAGATTATACTTTGTCAGTTGCCTCTAGACAGGAGTTGAAGAGCCCGCCGACCCTGGCAACCCTAAAAACAAAGCCAGCAGTCTCCATGGCGATGTGTCGTTGAGGTGACAGGTTTGAGTTGATGAATGATGCCTCATGTTAAATCCCTCACTCGGCCACTCATACACGACGCTGCCTTTTGGGATTCAGAGCCGCCTGTCAGCGTGTCCATGCAGGGTACTGTAGTGCTAAGCGCTTCTGCCAGGCTGTGGCAGCCTTTTCGTATTTATTGGGTCCACCCATGGTGACAATAGGCTCTTCCAACGCGACGCAATCAACAACATCTTTTACCCAAGTGCCGGGATAACATAATGGTTAAGATGGGCCGTGTTTCCTAGTGCGTCGTGGTATGCAAGTCCAAGCGAGGGACTCCAGGATCAGCGAGCAAAGCAGGAAAAGAGTCGAGAGGAAGTTTATCATTAGATATGTCGGCCCCATGTTATCCCTTCTCTCGTTACCTTTGACTGAAGGCTGGAAAACCAAGGAGATGTTAAGGTCTAAGGACCGAATCGGCCAACTTGAAGGCATTAGCGGCGGTTTCATCGACCGTCGTTCTGCTCAGCTTGACGTAATGGGCTGCGGAACGAGTTACTCTTGATCGGAACTTTTTCGAAAGTGAAAAACCGTCCTCCCAAACCAGAGTTTCAAGGTTAGGCAGTGTCAAAATAGCCAATATCAAGACTTTTCGCAGTTGCACATAGTATTCGGCGTTCTCTTTCCGGAATAGCTCTCGTTGCTCTCGAGTGAATGATTATGCGGCCTCAGACGGACTCGTCCTGACATGCATCATGGGGAGACTTGTCGATGCATCTATAGCCTTAACCAGAGTGTCGAAGCATTTTACTGCCGCCGAGGACTGCTTAGGGTGCTGTCAGAACGTTCGGCGGTTCGGGTCTTAGGGGTTGTGGCATGATAAAGACGAGGACTCGGAGGTTCAAGTACCACAACGAGACAGGCAAGTCCTACAGTCTCCTGAAGTCCGGGGTCGTATATTAAGAATACAGGAAACAAACTCGATCTTCTGGGTACGATCATACTGTTAAATAATTTAACTGGTTCAAAAATGCGCACCACATAGTTAGTGGCACGATTGCTATTGCTGATCTTGTTCAACAAATTCTATCTATTTTAAAATAACCTCTGGCTGAGGGTCATTCTCCCTATCCCAAGGGAACCCATTCCTGCACATCAGCTCGTCTCTAGATTTCCCGGTCGAAATAACCACCACGCACGAGTAATCACTAACATTCATGCTGACAATTCGGTAGAGGCCCCGAGCTATGTGCTTTGTCACCTGCATGACGGCATGGTGAACATGTTCGTTGGTGCCCGTTCGAACAATGCGAAGGTTAGAGTCGCCGTTGATGTTGATGAAAATGACATCGACCCTATTGATATTGGCATTGCTAAGTTCTGGAGCAGGTGTAGGCCATGAACCCGGGTTGGTAGAAGGATCAACTGTATAATTGACTGGGGGCAGATTTGCCATGATACTGGCTTGATATGATAATTGATATGGCTCTTTTATCAGCAAGTAGTTTAGGTTCGCTTCTAAAAACGGGCGATTGGGGGAATCGATGTCAACTTATATACAAGTTTGGCGGTACTTACAACCAACATATTTTACTTGAGACTACGCTCTTTCTAGAAGGTGATTTAAAGGGATGTTAGTGATGTGAATAATGACCCTTTCCCTGTTGCGTAATCATGCAGTAGCGTGCATGATAAGCATACGGATCGAAAATGCCTCACCCTATCATTCATACTTGGCATTGTCAAAACGAAGGTGTGATGATCGTGGGGATAAGTCGGTCATACTAGGATTTCTCCCTACCATATCTAAGTCTACCGCAATACGATCTGCACAGATTAGCCCAAGATTTTAAAGACAATCTATAGGCCGCCTCGTATGATGACGCCAAGATACTGTCGAGAGTGGGCGCCTCGCTGGCTATATCGACATGCGGCTAAGGCGGCACGGCGGATCCAACTGACAGCCTCCACATCGAACGATTCAAGATGCGGTTTCTTGTTCCCACCATCGCATGGCGGGAGATCATCTCTAGACTCTGTCCCCCTAACCAACTATAACCCTCAGCAGGCTAGAAACAGCTCGCTGTTTACATGCTGCAGTCGTCTCCCACCGTAGACACCACAGCTGAAGTTTCGGTCCAACGCCCGCTGGACCATGTCACCTGCAAAATCGTGCATATTACACTAGCCCCGCCTGATCAAAAGTTCCATGTGTTAGCATTGGGATTGCTATGATGTGTTGGAAATATGTTCTTTATTATAGTTGAAGCCGGGATAACCGACAGACAAGATCGACAGACAAGATGGATCAAAAGTTCCACTACTATACGAATAGAACTGCTGCCCCTACCTGCACTACCTTCCTTTTTGGTAGTGTGACCTAAGCTCTGCCTAACCAAAAGTTCCACTACTATTAAAAAGATCCGCCACTAATGGGTTATGATGAGTGGAAAGGGTTGCTCCTTGGGCTACACAATGTTAACAGATTGTCCTTCGAAAAGACCGATAGAGGACTGATAAAATGTAATGAGCACTATCATAGAATAGGTATTAAGAAATAACAATCACATGGTGAATATGGAATGGCTAACATTTATTTCAGTTCCAACCTGCCGCAAGCCTATGAATGAATTAATTCCGCCGACTGTGGCATGCATCAACGTATTCCATCTTCACCCTTATCATTGCCCAAGCAATGAAACTTTGCTCTTTTTCAGCCTAAAAAATGCTTCATGGACATAGCGCTGCGTGGAAACAACAACCAACAACCAATGCCCGCAATGTTACGGAGTAGACGGCCGCCACCGCGGCGGCACTTCATTGCCGATACAAGCGAGAATATGTCACGGTGTCGGATAACGCCCTGGTGGTAGAGCAAGTAGCGTTCCGAGAGGGAATCACGAAACACATGACAGAGTGGTTATTGCTCAGCCCTGAATGAATCAGAATGACCAAGTTTAAGTATAAGAAGGGGCGACAGTCCTGTGAGAAGAACGCAAACCTCTCAACTTCACTCAACTTTACTCAACTCCGCATATCACAAGACTTATCGATCTCTGTAAGACACCGCAAGGGAACCCAAGAAAGTACTACCTAGCTAATCGTTGAATCGTCAGGATTAATTCTCTTCAAAATGGTCGGAAAACAAGGTCCTGCGAAATCACTCCTCACATTTGTCATCTTGGGAAGCATCTTGGGCAACGTGGTCGTCGGCTTGCCCGTCACCCCGACTGCCGAGAGCAAAGATGATGATGTCTCTGCTGATCAAGAGATCTTTTACTCTGTGCAGTGCGAGGCTGGAACTTGGGGAGTAGCCACCCATTGCCAAGCCTGGTGTGATGACCGGGGACATATGGACTTCAATACGAGCCGGTGCCCTTTTGGGAGTCATAATGCTGACGACCTCTTCTCGGATTGTTACTGTGTTGGAGGATGCGCTATTTGTAAGGAGCAGGATTAGGGATAGACAACAGCCTGCGATTTCTTGTGATGCGCCTCGATTTGAAAGGATATTAGCTGGAGGGTGCGTTATTCTTAGCATCTACTCCCTATTCAATAAGCAACCACTTCATGCTCTATGCCTGTTGCTTAGAATAGGCCAAAAGTATGTCTCGTCTTCCAAGTGGCTGAAGTCACGTATTCCCATTCATGACTAGACTGACGGCTTCTTCTGGAGGCCTCTTGTCACTCTGTCTCTGAAGCCGTCAGCGCGCATTTCTGTATGTCGTTCCATCATCCTAGATACACCAACGACGACAGCTCTAATAGCATGGGGAGACACGCCATCAGAAAGGGCCAACATGCATTTTGAATCAGCATTGTCCCTTCGAAGATCTTTAAGGCCACGGATAGGGACCCTCTTAACAATGGCCATGAGAAAAAGAGCCCTGTAACATCGGAATCTCGGAGGCAAACATTTGCACTATGCAACATTGCGTCGAGCCAAGTGGATGTTTTTACCTGATGCGTCCGAGATGCCTGCATATTGTGTTTTGGCCCCTGATTTTGAAAACCCATAACTCTAAGGCTCTTAGTGTTTGCTTGAATTACACGCAGATGTCGGCGAACTAGCCGTGGAAGTCGGCCGATCCATCAATAGTTTTCCGGTCGGGTGCTCGCATACAGCCACCAATCTGGATCGTCACTAGGACGGAACAGATGAATTTCTGTGAGCCTTGTATTCTAGTCCCGAGTCTTAATGATGGGAAAGACTAAAAGCTTTGCTGTCGTCCGTCGGAGGATGATACCCTAGACGACTGAGATCACATCTCAATGCCAAAAAAAAACAAAATTGACCACGCCGAGTTAAAGGTGGTTGCCGTGAGCGTTCACATTGTGCTTTTGGCTTTGCGATAACTCCTACAGAGGGTATGAGCCATAAAAGTAAAGTATGTGTAAACGCAAGATTGGGTGATGAGAATTGGGGGTTCACGTGATTTGCTCCAGGCCAGACCGAGCGCTTACATGACAGTTGCCCCTCACAACAGTCAAGTCACGTGCATCAGTCCCTGTTTTCAACGTCATCTGGGCGCTAACCTGATACGCGTTTCCATCCCCGATGGAGTCATTTGAGACGCCAGCATCACGCAATCCCCTCTCGCTTTCATTCCAAGAATGGACCGTGGCCTTATCGAGGCGTGGATTATCGAGACTCTCCCATCTGTTCTGCCCGCTTCTCCCATCAACTCATCAAAGAAACGGAAGCGGCTGGATGAGATACCTAGGATGATGTCTCCCCCATCGAGCAATGAACTGTCCTCTACGGCTGGCCCGAATCTTGCACCACGACCGCCTTCACCAACTAAAAAACGGCGTCTCGAAGCCACAATTGCCCTCCGACAGCCCAACTTTTCACTCACCAAGTCGCCAGAACACTCCCTAACCGATGATGGTCCACCCACGGGCGCCGCGAGTTCCGTCACGGGCTCTACACAAACGGGACCCGTTCCCGGAAGTAAGAAGTCTAGTCGAACTCGCAGCCCTGTTAAGGACATGACCGATCTTCGCCTTGTAGAAAAGCCCATAGAGACAACCATGCTAGAGTCGCTCAACCAGTTGACTGGAGATGTCATTGACTTGTTTCACAACGCAAAGGAGGCGTCAGAGTCTCGTGGTATAGCACCACACTCCGCTAGAGAGGCGATTCTTGCCGACCGCACTCCTCTGGAGCCAACCCTAACAAACGGCACCTTCTATGACATGGCGCTGTGGGCCAATGAGCATCATGCAGAAGAATGGGACGCCACGAACGAGCTGAAGACATTGAAGAAAATCTCTCAACGGTCACGAGAGGCTGCCCTGCTCAATCTCACCGGGCCAGCTTGGAACGCTCGTGTTCATGAACCATTGCTTGATATCGCGCTCGAGCCGTTTGGGAATAAGCTATCCCACTGGGACGTTACCCGGGCTTCTATCAACAAACCGTATCTTGGCAAGCACCAATCAGGGGGGGGACTGCAGGCTAAGCTCGTCGACTTCTGTATCACACTCAGCGCCCCGACCCTGCAACGAGATGTCTGGAGCCGGCTGGCGAGGGCTAGTGATAGCCACTCAATTAATCACTCATCAACCAACCCTCTTCGATCACAACCTATCGCCATCAGCATCGAGACTAAAGTTGTGGATGGCTTAGTTGAGGAGGCCAAGGCTCAGCTCTCGATTTGGGTATCATCACATCTCAAACGACTGCGTACATTGTCAAGCACATCACAGACGCGTATGGAACTGAACACTACTCTCCCGGTTGTTCAGGTCAACGGAAGTGTGTGGACGCTACTCTTCCTCATCGATGGAGAGGAAGTAGTACAGCTCGTGGAGACGGTTACGATTGGGGATACGAGAAGTATGGTTGGCTGTTACCAGGTTGTGGCCTTTTTGCGGCATCTAGGGCACTGGGCTTTGACTATCTTTCAGCCATGGCTATATGAAAATGTCTTGAAGACGTAGCAGTGATTAATATATGTTTTATGATACCCCGAGTGTGACGGTCGGTATGATTCCCAAGGGATAAACCGGTCGTGCTGGGTTTATA
>NIZV01000507.1:0-18318 GCA_003947045.1 Fusarium ambrosium
AATCTAAGTTAAAAATAAATTAAATTATAATTTATTCCTCTAGATTAAATAATTTCTTTAACTTTAAAATAATATTATGCATTATAAGAATATTATATTAATAGCGATATAGCTTCTAGTAATTAACCTTATAGATCTAAGTAGCGCATTATAGACTTAAGCTATAATTATTTTAAAGGGCTTAAAAGGTAAAAAGGATTTTATTTTTATTTAAGGATTATAATATATTTAGTAGTTAAGAAGTTTTTAATTAAATAAAAATAGTATAAGATAAGGGTTTTTTAATATACTCGCTTATCTAGTATACTCGCTTATTAATTATATTATAATAACTTAATAATTATATAATTTTAATTAATTTTATTATTTTTCTTAAGATTTAAAACTTATTACCTAAATCTATCGTCTTCCTTAGCGTCCTTATTACGCGTAGCGACAATCCCGGATATGTCTACTAAGTTGAAATAGGCATCGCCTTATCTATAAGTGCTTTAAAATCCGAAGCACCCCTTCTCCAACCACCATTTCCCATCTAAGAATCATTATCATTTACCTCCATCCGACCCAAGCCCACGCTCAGAAATGGAAGCCAGTCCCTCCACCCAATCCCCCGCAACCAAGGCACGTCTACGGACTAAAACGGGCTGCTCAACCTGTAAGCCAATTCCTCCTCTCTGCAGGTCGTTTTGGTGGCCAACTGATAAGAGGGAATGCACTCGTCTAGGTCGACAACGTCGCATCAAGTGTGGCGAAGAGAAGCCTGCATGCCGCAACTGCATTTCCGCCTCTCGTGGGTGCGTTTGGCCAGGGCCAGAAGAGCTCGACAGACGTCTCCGGAAGTTCCGAGAGCAGTTATACCCAAGGACGACCGCCGCAACCAAAGCGACCGTCATTGTTAACAATGTCACGCCGTTATCTCCGACTTTACTACCCACTGATCTCTTCTCGCTTGCTGAGCTTGATCTCATCCACCACTGGCTGAACGTCTTGAGTGACCTCCTGGTTCTCCCAAATGCGGATCCTGCATGTGTCGCGGGTCACTCTTTCGAGACGCTCAGAATGATGACGGGCTGTAGTGGTCTAAAAAGCGCCATCTTGGCGTGCTCAGCGTCGAATAAGTCTACACTATCCAAGGATCCTCGATATCAAGTGGCTTCCCTCCGCTACTACGACGAGGCAATCCGATACGTGAGAGACGCCGTGGCCGACATTGGCCATGGCTCAAAAGCGCCGAGCGACATGCTCATAACGGCAATGACTTATGTATATGCATACGACGTCTGTCACTCATTCCCCCCAGTCTGGTGTGTGCATCAGCTGACTTCAAGGCATTTAGCTCTGGGGACCTGATGGGGAACTTGATGCGAGAAAACATGTCGCCGCCGCGATAACTCTCATGAAGATTCGCTATCAGACGGCATCAAAGCAAATTTGCGACTCAGTCACTGCCTCTTGGTGGTATCGTGTGGTGTATGAGAGTGTCCTGTATCAGGCCTTCTTCCTCGCCATCAGAAAGCCACTATCTCCCGACTTCGACGTCGACCCAGAGTTGTTCCAACTTCAGGGCGAGTCTCAACACCTTGAGCCATTCACCACAGTGCTCGAACGACAGCCTCTGATACTGGGGCTGCCCTTGTCCCTCTACTACCTCATGATTGCCGTCATCAAGACGCCACAACTTCCAGAAGCCCAGCGTTAGGCACAGCTGTTGGAACTTCGGGCGGAGCTTGCCCTATGGGAAACACTCACTGACGACGACAAACCCAATGCTGACGTCCACTCTAAGTTTCAAGCAAACGCCGTAGCTTTGTTTGTTCTAGCCACATCACTTCTGCTGGATCAAATGTGTGAACAGTGTTTGCTCGCGGGCAGCCCCGCAGAGTTGACCACAACTAGCCACACGCGCTGGCAGGTATTTGCCGCACTTCGCCTCCTGCACCGCCCGGACGTGAGTGAAGTGTGGAAGCGTTGCTACCTCGGCGCGTGGCCGATCTTGGTCGTGGGCTATTCCGCTCGTGAGGAAGAGCATATCTCCTCCATAAGATCCATGTTGAGACAGATGGTAGAACGCACTGGATATGGCGAGTTTCAGAGGATATTAGAGGAGCTCGAGGGTCTGTGGGCAAGCAAACGATGATTAACAGCTATCATTGTAATAAATCTTTGGGTAATGACAGGGTTTTTTTATTAAAAAAAGGCGACCATGTTAACATCGGGTTATGATGCTATGATGTGTTGACAATCTGATAGTTGTAGCTTGGCACTTGATGGGAACTGTATGTCATACAGAAGTTTGACCTTTACCCACGGACAATGCGCGACACTGCTTCAGCTGCGGCCACCACCTCCTCATCTCTGTAACGTTTCCCTACAAGCTGTAACGCGATAGGGGCTTCTGCGTAGGTCATCGGATCGTCTGTCCGGTTTGATAATGGTCAGCAACATGATTGCGAGAGTGCTCAGGGAGGTGAAAATGTCACGACTCACATTTCTTATACTCGCGCTCGTCTACCGCGGAACGAGGCTTATAATCTGACTCGATAATATCAACCTGGGGATCGACCTTCAGTCCCGTCTGAAAAGCAATGGCTGGCTGGTCGAGAACGTTCCAGACCGCGGTGTAATGGTAGTACTGTCCCTGGCCACAGACAGCAGCAGCCCCAACGTATACGGGGCAAAGTATGAAATCAACCCCGCGCTCTCGCATCACTCGATGGTATCTGTGGGATCATACATGTTAGCCAATGATGGCAGCGTAGACAACGAGGAAAGAGGTGTCTCACGCGTCTCTATACTCATCCCTACGAACATGGCAATCCCATAGCTCGGAGTACGACATTGGCTGAGGCGTTGCTCCCTTCAGAGTGTTTTCTGACAACTCAGCTACCGGCTCGCCCCCGAGGGCCAGAAGATCTCGTTGCGTGGCGGCCCCGTCGGGGAAGTTCAGGCCACCGTTGATTTCAAGACTCAGTTCGTGCTGATATGGCTCCCAGTCCATGATCTTGCAGCCAGAGGCCCTCAGCTTGGCAACAGCATCTTTCAATGCCCGAGTCACGGGTGGGTGGGGATGAACCATACTATGCAAAGAGGCAGATCAGCAAACATCCAAGGCAAATTTCAGGCAAGTAGCCATGAGACCTACCCATCATCCCACATGACACCAATGGTCATCCCCTCTGGCGCTGGGCTGTTGACTTTCTTCCAAAGCGTGGGAACCAACGATGTTTCGTACTCCCAAGGCTCCTGCTGGAGAAGGGCCTGCTGGAAGTATGCAATGTCCGCAATGTCGTTAGCCAGAGGCGTCACAACGCAGCGAATACTCTCGTGGCCTAGGCCGGGCAAACATATTCCCTTGTAAGGGTTTCGGAGGGATGTAATTCGGAGACCGTTCGTTCCACAGAATGCGGCTGGAACTCGGACGGAACCGCCCAGATCTGTACCAAGGCCAATAACAGAGGCACGGAGGGCCACGGCGACGCCTTCTCCTCCACTTGATCCGCCGCAAGTGAGATCTCGGTTGTGCGGGTTCACCGTCGTACCGTTAATCGGATTGCTGCAGTCTATGTGCTAGACAACCGGTGCAGCCGGCGCGAGTTAAAATTGTGTTCCATCCGGGGGAAATGAGTTTCTTACCATGGCAATTTGTGGGAGATTAGTCCGCACGATAAAGATAGCTCCGGCGTTTTTAGCAAGCGTAACAATAAGGGCGTCTTCTTGAGCTACATTATCAGCCCATGCAACGTATCCAGAGTGGCTAATCCTGCCCTTGAAGCCGATATGCTCCTTGGCAGAAATCGGGAGACCATGCAAGGGGCCTATCAGCTTTCCGGTGGCGGCAAAGTGTGTGTCAAGCTCCCGAGCAGCGTTGAGGGCGTCTTCGGTTAAGAATTCGGTCGCAAAGTTGGTCAGTTGATGGGCAATGTGGCCGCGCTTGAGGAAAGCCGTGATAGTTTCGGTTGCAGTGAGGGTGCCAGCTGCCATATCCGCAAGCAGGCCAGTCGCCGTTTTAGATGTGATCTCAATCTCGCGCGGGGACAAGGCCTTGGCGGTCTCGATGAAGATGCTCACGTTTTTCTGGCCGCTGGGGGGAAGCTGGTCAAGTGGCAGAAGCCATTTGGGGTTGAGGGAGTCTTGGGTGATCTGTCTGCATCTGAGGGTCTTGGACTCCCAAGAGGAAACAGAAAGTACGGAGCTCATGGTGATAGGTGGAGGTCGGCAAGAGTGTTCAGACTGTCGATAAAGTGCTTTCGAGCGCCCAAGGTGAGAATGTGGTATGCAAAAGCTCATCTTATATCCCAGCGGCATTCTGCTCGGGGGCGGCAGTAGAAGCAAGCTAGCTGTGCTTCTCTGACCTAACCTCACAATCAACCTGTAACAATACGGATAACTCACCGTGTTGCCCGTGCTTCCTCGACTCAACATGATACGGCATAACCCGAGTTGTAGCTTTCTATTCTAGTCATGACAGTCGGTGATTGGTCCCCCGCATTATGCTGATCATCGACCCTTGGTGTTTGGAGAAGGGCGGGCTCGTAAATCTATACTATTGGCTTCAATTAATCTCTGTCGAATCATGTGAATTTACGAGCCCCACGCCATGGTCACTTGGCCTACCTAGTGCTAAGCAACGCAAATTGGTATAATGCAGGGGAGTAGGTAATAATGCACTTTCACGATAGGGGCGGGGCTCGTAAATCTATCCCATTGGCCTCATCTAATCTCTACCCAATAATGTGGATTTGCGAGCATCGCCTTATCGTGAATTGGCAAACGCCAAGGGACGCAACACTGGAATGAAAATGATAGGGGGCGCTGCGTCTGTTGACCCAGGGACTAACAGGTTGGACCAGTCAGGTGGGATCAGATGTTCAGGTCGTCAGATGGGAACGTCGACATACACGCAATAAGAGTCTAGTAATGCTATGGGACATACCAGGGGACTTGAGCCGCGCTGTCTGATATTCTATCACAGGATGAGCACCCGGTCCTTCTATATAATACTACACTTTAGATCCTTTGGTTATCGTCTTCTGTTTCTCACCCTCACATCGCTTTCATTCACTGCATACATTTATATCTGCCCTACTTCTCCGCTGAAATAGCCTCAAGCTGAACCATGGCCGTCGCCGACTTGTCAACAGGGCCACCTCCGGATTTTGTTCCCGGCACCGTCCAGCTAGTCGACCTTGAGGGTCGTTGCGGTGTTGCCCACGCGGAGGACCAGCGTGATGTGGTCTTGATCCCCGCCCCATCAAACAACCCGGACGACCCGCTGAACTGGAGCCCTGCAAGGAAGCGTGTGTTTCTTGCGTGTATCTGCATGTAAGCATGATTCTACGACGTACTAAACGCTGCAGATGCTGATCAGTGACCTCTGCCCTAGATACTGCTGCGGTATCGGCATCCCCTCGGCAGCTATCTACTCCATCCTCGTGCCCATTTCAGCCGACAGCGGCTTGACGATGGATGCCCTCGTTGCTGGCACTGGATACATGTTTTTGACACTCGGATGGGGTTGCCTTGTCTGGCAGCCGCTCGCCCAGAAGTTTGGGAAACGCCCCGTCTACCTCCTGAGCTTGCTGGGGACCATGGTCAGCTCTTCCCGTCTGTATGGCAATAACCGATGACAGGCTGACATGTCCTCTCATCTAAGGGCTGTATGATCTGGGCTCCTCATGCCACCACTGGGGGCCAGTGGAGTGCAAACAAGGTTCTCCAGGGCTTCTTCGGCGCGCCTGTTGAGTCTCTTTGCGAAATATCCGTCGCTGATGTGGTATGTGTCCAACATGATACCTTGGCACCATACCTATGCTAATAGGATGACAACCGCGTAGTGGTTCACCCATGAGCGAGGTGCTTATCTCAGCTACTACGCACTATTCTTAGCAGGCAGTAACTTTCTCGCCCCGGTGTTTGGCGGCTTTATTGATGATGGCCAGGGATGGCAATGGTTCTGGTATGTCGCTCCTGCAATACGTCCGACGACGGCATCACCACAATACACGATTGACATGCCTACCTAGTATTGGTGCGCGATACTCAGTGGGACCGGGTTCTTGCTCTGCTTCTTTCTCATGGAGGAGACAAACTTTCAGCGCCCAATCGTCTTGAATGGGGATCCCGGACAGGCGCTTGAACCCCCTGTCTCGGATATCCCCATGACAGGAGAAAAGACAGCAGCATCTGATGAGGCCAGCCGAACAGACAGCCACCAAGCTTCTCCACACATGACCTGGACGCCATCATCATACTGGAAGAAGCTGCGCATCATCCGGGCCCAGGACGTATACAACGATGTGTCGCTCCTCAAGGGACTGATCCGACCCTTCATATACTTCCGCTTTCCCGTTGTAGTGTTCTCTGGTTTCATGTACGGCTCTGTCATCTGCTACTTCAACGTCCTGAACGGCACGGCGTCTCTTATCTTGTCTTCACCGCCGTATTCTTTTCGCTCAAGCATCGTAGGCCTGAGCTACATAGCCGCTGTTATTGGCGTCGCTTTCGGGCAAGAAACCACCATCTTCCAGAAGCCTTCTCTGCATTCGCTAATCATTGTTTCAGTTTTCTCTACGCAGGGTATCTTAGTGACAAATTTGTTCTCTGGAAGTCTCGCCGGAATGGCGGTGTTATGGAGCCCGAGTTCCGGCTCTGGCTGTACATCGGCCTGATGGTAATCATTCCTAGCTCCCTAATTCTCTGGGGAGTCGGTGCCGCTCGGGAAGTCCATTGGTTCGGCCTCATCCTCGCGATTGGCCTGATCGGCGCCACGATCACGGCTGGGGCATCTCTACCCCTTGCTTACTGTATCGACTGTTACAAAGAGCTCGGCGCGGACGCTGTCGTCACTATTATCCTCATCAGAAATACCATGAGCTTTGCAATCAGCTACGGGTGAGTAACGGATACTACCAAATTGTTTCCATTTCAGGAACTAATTCTCTGTCACTTTTAGAATCACTCCCTGGATTGACAACATGGGTTTACAGAACGCCTTTATCCTTCTTGCATTTGCTGCACTGGTTCAGTTGGCTTTATTCCTCCCTATGATTAAATGGGGTTATACTCTTCGTAAGAGCTCAGTGAAAACGTATTGGAAGTACGTGCAGCAGATAGAGATAGAGGGCTAGCACTAGACCAATTATACTGTATAGTTATAATCATATAAGCTTGGATCCATCGTTGTGATTCTACCCAGTCAACCGCAACATAAAAGAAGATAAAAGCAACGATATTCTTAGTGACATTGATTGAAATAAGAAGCTCCTGCACAAAATGTGGATAGCAATCAACGAGAGAGTTCATGGTGATGTTGGGCGCATAAAGGCGCCGAAAGAAACTACAAGCACCATGGTCAGTATCGCCGGAGATGGTCTGTCGTCACGATGAACTTACCCCTACCCAATCCGACGGCAACGACGACCTAGTGAAGTGTCCTGTCATAGTCGAAAGCACCCAGAATGCAGCCAGCGGGTGCAATTAGACAGCCTGGAATCAAAGAAATCAAGCGTTGGTCTGGAATAAAGACACCGCGATTCCTGATGATGAAGCAACGGAACCTCAGGTCGACAAGACGAATCATTCAAAACCGTCCTCCCCTAGAGGCGGGTGAAGGAAACAAAAGTCACACCCAGAATGGAGGGACAAGGTCATGAAAAGGTGAACAGAGATAGGTAGAGGGTGATGTTTCAAAGAGAACAAGAAAACCGATCGTGGCCTGAACAAGGTCAACGAAAAGGTTCTTAATTTATGACTGGCAATGAAGATGGATTTTCGGTTGCGAAAAAAAGAAGGGAAAAAAAAAGGCTTGTCCGTAGACCTGTTGGAGACTATTCTGTCCTCTTGAAAGCTGATTAAGTTTCATTGCACGCAAATGCATACATGCAATTCATCCATCCTACCTCAGGCCCCCTTTCCGAGTCTCGTGTTGCACAGCTGGTGCAGTCTTCTTGTTGCCAGACCTTAGTAGCGCTTGGTCACTCGCTTGAGCAGGATATGCAGAGCGATATACGACACGGCTCCAGTAAAGCACAGCCCGCTAATAACACCAAATCCCTTGAGGTACTTTGGCATCTCCTCTGACGGGAACAAGTAAGCACCGTAGATCTGTGCCAGGTTACCCATGGCATTGACAAACGCGAGCGAAATGGCACGAGTCTCTCTGGGCATGGAACCAAACGTGACAGACGCATACGACAGGGACAAGCCGTTGGAAGCCCAGAGTGCGGCAGCCATGATGACGAGCAGGGCGTATCGTGCGCTGAAATTGTAGACAACGCAGGTCACAATGGCACACAACATGGCCACTGTCATCCAGGCACACAGAATAACGCCTCGCCACTCGCTCTTCTTGTCCGCGAAGTATCCAGTTATGGCGGTGACAACGAACGCAACACCGAAAATGGGGATCGTCATGTACTGAGCGGTCGTCGCTTGGTATCCAAGACCCTTGACAAGGGTGGGATAGAAGTAAGACAGGGTAGAAGAGCCAACAATTGCCTATGGTCAGAAAGATTAGGGACCAAAAGAAAAGACCGAACAGAGGCGATCGCCAACGTACCATGTAACCGACGACGAAAAGCCAGGTGCGCCAGTTGGTCATGCTAAGCTTGAACGCCTGCCAAGGGCCCATTCTTTCCTCTTCGCCGGCCGTAACCTGTTGCTTATCTCTCTGTAGCCTTCGAACAGCCAGATCTCGCTCAGCCTGGCTAAACTTGGCGTTTGAGGTGGTTGCCGGGAAGTCTGGGAGGACAAAGAATGCAATGATGGCACAGCCCATCGTCGCAGCACCTTCGACCACAAACAACCATCTCCAGCCTGCCTTTCCATGCGCGCCGTCCAGACCACTGGTGATGGAACCAGCCAGAAGGCCCCCAAAAGCACCCGAGAGGATGGCGGCAGAGATGTAGACGGCAAACCGCTTGCTCTGCTCCTCACTCTTGTACCAAGATGACAAAAGTAGCAGGACACCAGGAGCAAACCCGGATTCCAGGGTACCCATGAGAATTCGAAGTCCAACCAGAGCTTCATAACTCGGTGTGAAGGCCATGCCAATCGTTACACCGCCCCAGATGAACATGATTGCGGGCAAATAACGGCTGGGGCGCGTTCGGGTGAGTATCATGTTGGAAGGGACTTCGAAAACGACGTAGCCGACGAAGAAGACGACGAGGGCGACCGAGTACTTGTTGGAGTCGAGGTTGAGGTCTTTGTCCATGCCAGCAATCTTGGCGTTGCCGATGCTGTTCGTAATTGTCAGCACAAGAAGAGGAAGACGACAAAGCAAGCATGATTGACATACTTGGTCCTGTCCATGTAGGAGAGAAGATACATGATCCACATCATAGGCAAGATGTAGAGATCGATCTTGCGAACCAGCTTCTTTTCTTCATCACTCCCGGGCGTATACGCGTCGGCTCCAGAGGAAGCATCCTTGACATCCATGACATCGTCGGCATGCTCAACGCTGTGGCCGTCCATCTTCTCCATCTTGCTCCAAGTCAGCCGTTCGGGGCGATGTGTGTGGCGAGTTTGTATGGGCAAGGGGTTTAGGAATCTTCAGGTGAGGGATAAAGCCGCTGAGTGATTCAGGGGAAGTGTCTGTGTTTTGAACCGGTCGACGCATAATATTTAAGTAGTTGACAACAAGTCAATAGTGACGACCCTTCTAGCCCAGGCATCCCAGGATATGATCAGGGTTTCTGGAACAGGAACAAGATGCATCACTACCTAGCCGAATAATCGACCTCGGCGTCACCGACCTGAACTGCGAGCGGGGACCCCAGATTCCACCAAAGCCGGGGAAATGGTCCTGAGTGGATCTAGCGAGGAACAGGGGGGGGATGCCGCGTCTCGAGGCTAGCAATGACCCCGAGACGCGGTACTGAGCGTGGTTTTACGAGTCAGTCAAGTTGTTTCAAGCCGTGGGGGTGACGCGCTGTAGGTCCAAGCTTGACTGCCAGTTGTGGAGAAGTCATCGTTGAGACTCAGGCCTGATATTTAAATTCTCAAGCAGCAGATTCATCACGATATTTGTCCTGCACTTCATCTAGATTGCGTCTTGTTGCCTCTTGGTTTTCCTCCACCACGCTCCAACTTGACAGGACGCTCGCTCAACATCACAATGACAGGCTCCTCCGATACGAACGGCAACTCTGCCACTATCCCAACCAATGGCACGAATGGCGCCAACGGATCTATGCCTATCACTACTCTCCCCAGTCCCGATCACGATTACAAGATTTCATTGCAAAACAAGGTCATTGCCAGTATGTTCCAGTCCCATGACTACTACCGGTGGCAACTAACCGTCTTAGTTACGGGTGCCAACCAAGGCATCGGCTTGGGCATCGCCGAAGTCTGCCTCGCCAACGATGCCGCTTGCGTCTACAGCCTCGATATCTCGGAACCCGCAGAGCACTTTGCAGCGCTACTGAAACGATTCCCCGACAAGCTCGAGTTTCAGAAGTGCGATGTTACAAAGGAAGAGAGTGTCGCTGCTGCCATCGACGCCATCATTGCCGCAAAGGGTCGCTTCGACGGTATGGTGGCCAACGCCGGTGCTACCAAGCACCAGCCGGCTCTGGAGTTCACTGGGGAGCAGGTTGAACAGCTCTTTAGGCTGAACGTCTTTGGTGCCTGGAATTGCGCGACGGCTGCGGCGAGGGCCTTCATCAAGTTGGGGTGCAAGGGGAGCATCGTCTTCACGGCCAGCATGACATCCTACCGACCGAACAGAGTGAGTTCAAGTCCATCGGCCGGAGGAAAAACAGGGAGACATGTTTATTGACCAACGGACGACAGGCTGCTCCTTCAGCTCCCTACGGTGCCACAAAGGGCGCTGTTCGCAACATGACCCATACTCTGGCCATGGAGTGGGCTCAGTACGGCATCCGAGTAAACAGCATCTCGCCTGGTTTCGTCAAGACGGCCTTGACCTACTACGTTGAGACGTCCCCCGACTGGGACACCAAGATGAAGTACTACGGCGGCATGCCTCGTCTGGCCCTGCCGCAGGAGCTTGGTGGTGCATACGTCTATCTACTGAGCGAGACGGCAACATACACGACAGGCATTGACATCCCTATAGCTGGTATTGTTGGTGCTTGGTAAGAGAGAGATGAAGGGCATGGGGTGGATCTTTAACGAGTACGATAAGTTGCTATGTATCGATCTGAATAGTGCAGGCCACTGTGTTAGCATTGGGATATGATGCTATGATGTGTTAGAAATGCGTTCTTTATTATAGTTGAAGTCGGGATAACCGATGACCAAGATCGATCTGAATAGTGCTATTATCTCTTCACCTTGAGGTTTCAAGGGGCGCTCACAAAACCCTTGGTTGTCTATTGGTGCAGTCTGGAATAGATGGGCGGGACAAGTTGAAACCCGATTGTTTTTTTTTTCGGCCGCAGAATGATATCCTTCCAACTCGATGCGCATGCTGTTTGGTGATTTCGACGTAATATTGGCCAACTGCTGGTTAAATCGAACGACATTGTTGTTGTTGTTGTTAAAAACATAACCCTAGATGCATGCTTTATTTAATGCCATGCATGTGGACGGATCTAAAGTCACAGGCTCGAACAAAGACTCTGTGTGGAAAGGCAGATGTTGCATCAATCATATCACGTCAATTATACAACCGCCTCATAAAGCCCTCTATGTCTCTGTCGCCTGTCCGTAGTCGTAGTCATCGATAACCTTGACCTTTGCCGCCGATGCAGAATTCTAGAATGTATTTAGCATCATGTCCAATAACGATTTCCAGTCAGACGACAGCTGCTGCTTACCGGATCAAAATGATACCCCAACCATTCCTTCACCAAGCGTTTGGCCAGCTCGATCCCCACAACCCTCTGTCCAAGACACAGCACTTGGGCGTTGTTGCTCAGCACCGAGCGCTCAACCGAGAAGCTATCGTGCGCCGTCACAGCTCGCACGCCGCGGACCTTGTTTGCGGCAATAGCAACGCCGAGGCCTGTGCCGCATATCAACAGGGCCCGGTCGGCGTCGCCATTGGCAACCCTTTCTGCGGCTGCGATGGCGAAGTGCGAGTATGCAGTCTTATCCGACTCGGAGGATGGGCCTGCGTCGACGACCGAAGTCACGCGCGGGTCTTTGGCGAGCTCCTGGGCGATGATGGATTTGTAGGGAAAGCCGGCATCGTCACCGCCGATCACGATGCGAAGTCTGGTTGTCATGTTGAAAGAGGACGTTTGGGAAACTCAGGTGTTGGGTAGACTGGCTGGTTGATGGAGAAGCAATAGATAGACCTGAGCGAGCATGGCAATGGGTGGTGGCCGATGCCGCTCTCAAATGAGTTGGAATACCTTCAGGGGGGTCCTTCGGCTTCCCATCATCAAAGCTACGCTACAGTATTTCCATCGTTATCCTTGCCTTGCGCCCCACCCATGCACTGCATCGTCTCGGGGGTTGCCATCTGCAGGGGGGGCAAGCCGAGAGCGAAAGTAGACGAGCCTCGAGACGCGGTGACAGGGATGGACACGTCGGTGGGTCTGGATCTGGGCCCTGTTTCTTGTCATATTAGACGCTGGCAAGTAAGTACATACAGTCCACGCTTTCTTGGTCTTTCGATACTAGACATCAAAGCCAGGTTCCAATCAACTACAGCAATGGCGAGTGCTTGGGACCCCAAAAACAACAAGACTTACCAGATTTTGCAAGCAGCCGAGGATGGAGGCTACGGCGTTGTTGCCCCCATAGCATACAACATTGAACATATCCTATCCTTTATACGCGCTGCCGAGGCCAAGCGCAGCCCTCTCATTATCCAGGTCTTCCCCTGGGCCATCACATTCTCTTCAGGACTCCTCGTCCACGCCGCCGCTCACGCCGCGCGCGAGGCTTCCGTCCCGGTGGCCATCCATCTGGACCATGCTCAAGATGAGGCCATGATTCGGCATGCCGCTGATGCCCTCCCCTTTGACAGCATCATGGTCGACATGAGCCACTACGAGATGAAAGAGAATTTGGCAAAAACCAGGCATCTTGTTTCTTATTGTCACGCCCGTGGTATTGCCACAGAAGCTGAACCAGGGCGGATAGAGGGTGGCGAGGATGGCATCGCAGACACGGCAGACCTCGAGGGTTCGCTGACATCAGAGGAACAAGTGGAAGACTTTATCGCGACAGGCATTGATTTCCTAGCCCCTGCTTTTGGCAACGTCCACGGCGAGTATGGAAAGCGAGGCCCGGTCTTGGAGTTCGACCGGTAAGTGTCTTCTCGGCAGATACGCCCCGCCCCGTCAACTTACACAACTTCCAGACTGGAAAGGATCCGGACCAAGGCCGCAGGGCGCGTGCGCATTGTTCTCCACGGGACAAACGACTTTTCCCAAGACATTATGACGAGGTGCATCAGCGGCGGCGTCTCCAAGGTCAATGTGAACAAGTTGGTCTTGGATGATTATCTCACCCATCTCAAAGAGCAGGCCTCGAAGCTGAGCCTGACAACGCTAATGGAGCAGGGAGTCAAGGAGGCTCAGAAGCTGATGGAATGGCAGATGGATGTGTGCGGGTCGACGGGGCAAGCACAGTAGACGTGGGCATGGGCTGCATGGGAGAAATAGACTACCTACATGCATCTCAAGTTTATCCTAGGTGAGGTGTTCATCATGTAAATCCGTCTTGGCCGCGCTCGCCATCCGCCTTTGCCCACTCGCGTCTCAGGTCGTCTCTCCACGTTGCCATGGGAGCCCAGCCAACTCTCGACTCGCAGGCTTCCATGAGCAGCACTATCTTGTCCTGCTTTGGGCCGTCTTGTACACATAGCCCAGCACCATACAAGCATTGTGCAGACATTATCTGACAACCTTCATCTTCCATCTCCATGGCTATGCCACAAATGGTGTCAACAGCGTCCGAGAGGGTCTTTTGCAGCCTCAGATACCCGTTGAAGCCCACCGGTGTTGGGCTATGAAGCGCAATCAGGATCTGTGCAAAGCTAATTGCCTGCAGTGCAACTCCAAACTGCGGCGGGTGAACCCAAAGCCTAGTGAAGACATCCGAAGGGCTTGACGGTATTGGGAGAGGCTTGTACTGGTCTCCAAGGCAGGATTTCCACTGCTCTATGCTTCGGAGGAGCTCTTCCTTGACTTGGTGGAGGTTCAGAGACGCCGAAGGATCAGCCATGGGATCCATGGCAACGGCACGAGAGTGTGCATAGTAATTGACAGCTTGGGAAAGCAGGTACATGGCCCGGTCCGCCAGCCCATTCTGATCAAGCTCGTGGCACTTCTGGACGGGAACCCAGAAACTGAGGCATGGCCTTTTCTCCCGGAAGGCTGCCCAGATATCCTGCCGGAGCCAGGCCCACCACACGGCCTGGCGAAGACCTCCCGAGGCACCGTTTACGTCTTGGGATCTTTGTATCCAGAAGACACCCTTTAGATGTCTTTGCCAGTTCCCCTGCCCATCGGACTCGTCGAGCATCTCGTACGACGAGATGACGATGGCCGTGGCAAGGAGCTCCTTCGAGTTGGTATAGCTATTGTATGCCAGGGCTTCCTGCACGTAGTGCAACGTCTCGTAATAGTACCGAATCCATTCATTATCAGCCAAGGCAGGCAGCCCCTGCGAGTCTTGTTCCCCGGCCTGAGTGATCTGGGGCAACTTTGCACGATGCCTGGCGGCGAGAGCCAGGATTGCTTTCATGAGACCTGCGTTTCGCAGAGCTAAGCGAATAGCATAGGTAGAGAATAGTCTCTGGGGGTCAAACAAGTCCAACCACAAGGCACATCGTTCGGCAAAGTGTCGAAGAAGGCCAGCTTCATGACTTGTCAAGGTTGCATCTGCATTCGCCTGCCAAGATTTGCGCTCAGCAGCGGCAACCACCGAGAGCCGCGTATGAAGACTCTGAATGTCGGCTGCTTGCGTGAGTCTCTCGTCGCCCTCCCTCGGGGCGGGAGTTGGCGCAAGTGAGAATCCACTGTCGGCTTGCGCGGCGTCATTTGCCAGGAGGTCCAGCCATCGTGTCGAGGCAAAGTCTGTGGTCCAGAAGGCTGAGTCCGGAGACCAGGTGTCTTGTGGAGGTACATTTACATTGGCATGCAGGGGGGCGATGGGTATCGGGCGAGACGCGGCTGGAGCCGAGGATGCGGATGTGCCTGGGTCGTCATTCTCACCGTGAAGCCAGTCGCTGTCAGCAGACTGAGACTGAGACTGAGCCTGTGGTACGGCCGTGGTCGACACCGTGTCGACGTTGCTTGGGTAGACGCAATCGCGACATCGTGCGGTACAAGGCCCGCAGACTGGGCGCCTCTCGTCACACTTCTTGTGCCTCTTGCGACACGTGAGACTGCATCCATCGGATATTAGACCGAAGCGCGCGTAGCAGAGCATGGGAGATGCGTAAGAATGAGTGAGCTCACCAGCCGGTATTGGTACGCAGACCCCGGCCACGGGGTTTGCGCAGTCGCTTCCTTTGCAGGGTGTGATCGCCTTCTCCAGGTTCCATAACTACTTGATCGATGGAATGAGACGGATTGGATGTCAATTCCAAGTGTGCGCGAGACGCAATGCAACGCAACGCAACGCAACAGATGACTTGACTTGATGTGCGTACAATGCAAGAATTCAGCTCCAGCTGCTTTGCCGAGTGGACGCGTCTCGCGGTCAGTCAGAGTCAGCAATTAGTCATAGTCACACTACCCTATAGACTCCATCTTGACACCAGGGGCCTCGTGACGACCTCGTTTAGACCTCGTTCAGAGGCTCTAGCTTCTTTGAGGCGGTACTTGATAGACTTGCTTAGATGTGTTGTCGTCTGTAGTAAATAAAGTCATAAGCCGCAGCAATACCCGTCCGTCCCTTCTGCACTGCCAAAGACCAATCTCATGAGCCTTGCGTCAGTTCCCAATGGCAACCAAACATTACTTCCCCGACACAGCCGCCAACACGCTGGTGCCCCTAGCCCTGCGTGCTCTGGTCACAGCCAATCCTCATCTCACTCTCAATGCAGCAGAACGCGTCGTGGCCAATGCCTACCATGATCCGTCAAAGGTAGCCATCATCAGCGGTGGCGGATCCGGCCATGAGCCAGCTTGGAGCGGCTTTGTGGGAGAAGGTCTTCTATCGGCTGCTGCATGCGGCGACATCTTTGCCTCGCCAAGTACGAAGCAAATCCTCGCCGCTGTGAGCCTCGCCCCTTCGACAAAGGGGACAATCATGCTCATCACCAACTACACGGGCGACCGGCTTCACTTTGGTCTTGCAGCCGAGAGGGCAAAGGCGTTTGGTCTCGGAGACGTTGTCGTCCTCCCAGCCACTGATGATGTATCCATTGGCAGGAGCAAGAGCAACAGGGTTGGACGAAGAGGAATGCCAGGTCATGTCTTCAGTAAGTGGGCGCATCGACCATCTACACCAGTGCTTCTGACTCTTGATCTCCAGCAATGAAGACACTATGCGCTGCCGCCGCTCAAGATTGGTCTCTCGAACAATGCATGAATCTTGGCCGTGCCGTAAACGACCAGACAGTTTCCATCGGAACAGCACTGGACCACTGTCATGTTCCTGGTAGACGATACCAGAGCATCCCAGACCATGTCTGTGTGGTGGGAGCTGGTATTCACAACGAACCGGGACAGCAACTCGTCTCCCCCTTTCCATCTGTCGAGGAGCTCATCAAGCGTTGTCTCGACCATCTATGTAGTCAGGATGACCCCGAGAGGGCTTTCGTCCAGTTTGGTGCTGGAGACGAGGTGCTGTTGCTGATCAACAATTATGGAGGCCTTTCACCCCTGGAGCTCGGTGCATTAACCGAGCAAGTTCAACAACAGCTGGCGTCATCATATTCTATCACGCCCGTCCGATGCTTATCGGGATCTTTCGAAACCTCACTCAACGCCCCGGGGTTCTCCATCTCTCTCTGCAACTTTTCTGCCGCTGCCAAGCATTGCCAGTCAACGACGTCTAAGCTACTGGAACTATTTGACCGTCCGACGACCGCTGTGTCTTGGCCTTCCCACGTCCGCCCTACGCCCAAACCAGCACTGGCAACACGGACCAAGACGAATGGAGAGGTGACCAAGAACCTTGGCGTAAGACCGGAGCAGAAATACGATGTTATCGATGCATCACTTCTCGAAAGAGCTGTGCGGAAAGCCTGTGAGCGGGCCATCCTAGCAGAACCGCAACTGACAAAGTGGGATATGGTAATGGGGGATGGGGACTGTGGCGAGGCCGTTGAGGGGCTTTGCAAGTCAGTTCTTCAGAGGGTTGATAGTGGCTCTGCTACATGCGACTCGGTGGTATCATTCCTAGAATCAATCACTGAGGCAGTCGATGACATGGGTGGAACTTTGGGTGCCATCTTTGGCATTTTTCTCACAGCGTTCATTACCGCGCTGAAGCAAGAGTTTCGGGAAAGCACAGGTATCGCGACTCCTGAGATATATGCTAGTGCTCTTGGCTCCGCCGTCGAGGCCCTCAAGTCTCATACGACGGCGAGGGAGGGGGACCGTACAGTCATGGACGTATTGCTCCCCTTTACAGAGAAGTTTGTCGAATCTAGGGATCTCGAGGCTGCTGTTGCTGTTGCCCAAGACAGGGCCGAGGCAACGCAGTATCTTGAGGCCCGTCTCGGACGAGCTTCATATGTTGGGGAGGGGAGTGGACAGCAACTCCCTGATCCTGGAGCGTGGGCTTTATATGAGATCCTCGCAGGGGTAAAGGATGGGTTATATTAAACTAAAGCGGTTAAGTATATATAAATATATATAAAGTATTATATATTATATTTTAATTAAATTATTAATATTTTTTATATTATTTAAACTTTTTATATTATTAAATAATTTAATTATTAATATTATAAAAAATTAATATATTAATTATATATTTAAAAAAATATTTATTAAATATTATAGGCGAGCCCGGCAAGGGTTAGTTACTTCCCGCGGGAAAACCAGGGCTGGCTTAAACCCTAAGCCGAGACTATACTACGGCCCTTATAAAACCTCGCAGCGAGACTATAGAGAATTACCTCTCTTCTTTTCTCCTTAGTCTTAGATATTTAATTAATAAGTCTACCTTAACTAAGTCTAGCCCTAACCTTAATATTATCTAAGACTTAATACTTATAGCTTACTATATAGTAATAAAGAGCTTATTATAAACTCTCGCGATAAATAAAAACCCCTAAGAAGAAATATCCCTATAGGACTAAGCCCTAATAAGTATAATAAGTGACTAATTAAATATATTTTTAGTCCCTTTATAGGGCTAACTTAATAGCTTATCCCTATAAATTTAAAAAATAAAAAACTTATAATAAGCTAATAGCGCCTAGCTTATATA
>NIZV01000508.1:0-18316 GCA_003947045.1 Fusarium ambrosium
ACAATTAGCCTTTTAAGTCTTTAGCTTATTTAATAGCTTAATAGAGTTAAATACTTATAGATTATTATTTATATATATTTAATTATTTAATTTTTATATAAAAATAAAAAAAATATTATTATTTATTTAATTAAAAGATTATATTTTTTAAATATTATATTTTTAATATAATAATTATAAAAATAATATTTATTTAATTATATAACCTAAAGCCTTATTATAATAATTAAGGCTATAATTATTATTTTTATTATAATTAAATATAAAATTAATATTTTTTTTTCTTTAAATTTTATAAAATAAATTATATTAAAAATAATATAAAATAATTATTAATTTATAATATTAATATAATAATTAAGCTTAATAATTAATAAGCTAAATTTAATATAAATTAATATATTAAATTAATTATTTTAAATAATAAGATATTCTTTATAATATTAAAATATATAAAAATACTTAAAATACTAAGATATTTTATATAATATTATTAATTATATTATTTATAATAATTAAAAAAACTTAAAAAAAAAATTTTTTATTAAAAATATAAAAAATAATATAACTTAAATTAATAGCTTATTAAAATTAATAATATTATTAAATTAATAAAAAGATATTAAGTATTAAATAAAAAGATTAGCTATTAAGGATAAGTTATAAAGGATATATTACTAAGGGGGGAAAAATTAAGGTTTTTAAGAAATTAAGTTATATAAGTAATTTAGCCTATTAGAAAAGAGGAAGGTTTTAGTCCTAGAGGTAAAAAGGATTAGCTTATAGCTATTAAGATAAGTTAACCTATTAGGTTAAAGGTTTATATTATAGAGGAGATATATAGTAGTTTAGGTAGCTTAGATATAAAATCTTAGCGTATATATTAACTTTAAATACGATGAGTTATGAGTGATACGAGTCGGAAGAATTATCCATTCCCTTGTTATCCGATGGAGGGCAGGAGTTACAAGTTACCATACAGAGCCTTTGGAACAATGCTGTGCTGTGATAGATAACGGAGGAGGCGGCATGTGTGCATACCCTCCAGCACAGTTCAATTCTTGCATGATGGATGAGCCCTGAGCAATTTCCCAGTGTCCACTCTATGTATGCAGCCAAGGCAAAAATTCCAGGGGCAGCAAGTTACATATCGACTCAGCAGGACAAGGGTAGAACCAACAGTGGTCGCTCAAGTCGGAACCAACAGACGGGGCTCTACTTGGCCGAGTTAGGCCACAACAGCCGTCATGGGGCCCTCACTATCACTACCATCGGCGGCAGTGAGTCCCCCGGTGGCATTGTGAAGTTACGAGGCATGGCTCTTCTTATTACTCTCGAAACCCCAGATCCTCAACTGACAGATCCCTTGAACTATCTGCCGTTATCCGTCTCTCTCGCTCTTTGCCTCTGAGGCCTGAGAACAATACACACCATGGCCAATTCTCTGGGCCATCAGCGTCTATCATTCTTGAACCTACTTGTGTTTCTCTCTTTCCTTCTTCACTCCTCGCTTGTCCTGGGTTATGCTCATAGTCATGCCAAACATGATCATCTTCATCACCTCCATGGGCAATCTCTCCGAGCAGCAACCTTAGCCACAACAAAGGCTACGTCCACGGGCCAGGATGACTTCACCTGTGGCCCGGATAAGCCATGCTCCAACGAAGCTTGCTGTGGCGAAGATGGCTGGTGCGGCTACGGCCCCAATTACTGCGGTGATGGCTGCCAATCCAATTGTGACGCCAAGGCTGAGTGCGGTCAGTTCGCTGCAACGGCTGGCAAGACGTGTCCTCTCAATGTCTGCTGCTCGCAGCACGGCTTCTGCGGCACGACGGCTGACTTTTGCAACGACGGCTGCCAATCCAATTGCGATAGCCCCAAGCCGAACGCAGCCGCTTCAGACCCGCAGAAGGTCGTCATCGGATACTGGGAGACGTGGAATATGGACAAACCCTGCGGCACTATGGGCCCAGGAGAGATCCCCGTTGAGCTGCTCACTCATCTTTTTGTTTCCTTTGGCTACATCAACGCTGATTTTCAAGTAACTAATATGGATGGCATCGATCCAGCTGTCTACAAGACTATCGGCAACGTCAAAGCTCGGAACCCTAACCTCAAGATTGTTATTGCCCTCGGTGGCTGGACATTTAGTGACCCCGGCCCTTGGCAAGATAAATTCCCTTCACTTGCGTCCACCAAAGAGAACCGAGCCACCTTTATTAACAACCTGTTGGGATTTCTCTCCGAATATGGCTACGATGGTGTCGGTATGTATCATCTCGGATCGTCGTGTCGTACAAGGGTGGAATTCCTTGCTAATGGGAATTTCTTTTTGGCAGATTTCGGTACGCTTTGTCTTGAGCACTTCACTTAGTGCCTTGAGATTGAAACAACTCCAGGTATCCTGTATTTCAACATGACTAACGCTCTGATAGACTGGGAATACCCCGGCGCTGATGACCGCGGCGGTGCGGACGGGGATGGTGCGAACTACGTGGCTCTGGTGAAAGAGCTGCGGGAGGCTGTTAATTCCAGGGGCCGCGATTATATTATCACTTTCACTGCACCTTCTTCGTACTGGTACCTTCGCCACTTCGATCTCAAAGGCATGGAGACCTATGTTGATTGGATCAATCTTATGTCCTATGACCTACATGGTGTCTGGGATAGCGATAATCCCATCGGGAATCAAGTTCTATCTCATACGAACCTAACGGAAATCGATTATGCATTGGACCTGGTAAGTCTCACTGGAGCGCCGAGGGGCCTTCTGGACTTTAACTGATAATAAATCACGCTCAGTTCTGGCGCGTCGGTGTCGAGCCTTCTAGCATTGTGCTCGGCCTGGGCTTCTATGGCCGATCGTTTGAGCTTGAGTCTGCCTCGTGCTGGAAGCCCGGCTGTGCCTTTAAGGGCCCTGGCTCGCCTGGCCGATGTTCCAACACGGCTGGAATTCTCTCATATGCTGGTAAGTAAACTCCTTGGGATGTTAGGTGCAACCTCGTCTTATCATAATTCCTGGGGCATAGAGATTATGGAGATACTGGACAAAACCGGCGGAACTCCTTACTTTGATGAGACTGCGGCTTCCCGATACATGGTCTACGACGGCCACAGCTGGATCTCGTAAGTTTCGAACAGAGATACAGACATAGTATCTGCTAATGATGTCTTCCCAGCTTCGATGATGCCGAGACTTTCCAGATGAAGATTGATTACGCAAGCAAGATGGGTCTTCATGGTCTCATGATATGGGCTATTGATCTCGACACGCCCAACCTCGAAGCCCTGCGATCCATATCCAATGGCGAACTCATCGGGGCCACCAAGACCCCTTTCTCGCTAGTCGACCTCGAGCGCATCTTCCCTGCTGAGATGCTCCCTCCTGACGACGCTGAAAAGGATTATGCTCTCATCAACTTTGGCAGCAACGCCAATGCTGGCGAGATCGATCCTAACCAGACTGGGTTCGGTTTCGTCCTCATCACGGGCGACTCGGCGGCCGTGTCTTCTCTCAAGAAACGGGAGGACGAGTCGGAACCTCTAGTCTTCCTCGACTGCCCTGCAGACGTGCTCGAGCAACCCAAGAACGAGACCCGAGTAGCTAGGGTCGTGTGTTTCAGTGAAAACGTCGAGGGCTGCTTCCGGATTATGGAGCGAGGTGTCGAAGGAACCATTGTCGAGATGCCCGACAATGTTAGTTGACCACTACGCCCCCGGCTACCTACTTGATCTTGCTGACAGCTGCACGCATAGTGTGCCCCCAACTCGCTAGCACGAGCCATCTCGCTAACAGAGTCCAAAGGTTGGAACCTATGCCTCAGTCTCCCCCAGTTCTATTGTCACTAAACTCTCTCACAGATCAGAGCCTGCCGTCCACCCAATCACGCAGAGCTGTCACGTCAAAGGTGTTTGACTTCGCCTTTGATATGAACCTGAACAAGACGAGGCGAGACACCGGGGACCTCAAGGTCCGCGTGGACTACTCCAACGTCGGAGGCTACTGGAATGCCGCTGTCGACTCCCTAGGAATCCAGGCGGGCGATTCTTTGCATCGTAGGATTGCAAAGCGCTTTTTTGCCGAAAGCCAGGCCGACTGGCGGACCATGTACCAGGATGCCGAGGTGCATAAAAGCGATGGCGAGAGATTTGTCAACGAGGAGATTGACACTCCTCTCTTCTGGGAAACGGCCCAGGATTGCGAGTTTGAAGGGGAGGACTACGAGCTTGGCTTTGGAGCCCATGTCGGAGGCAAGATCAAAGCCGATTTTACGTACGGCTTCTCCATGATAGTATGTCAGCCTTGAACAAGCAAGTAGGTATGGAGAGGATCTAACCAAATATAGGCCGAACTGCGCAACATACTGGATGTGAAACAAGCCAATGGCTGGCTCAACGTCGACGGAGAGTCAGATCTCAACTTTTCTATCGGAGGTGTCGGCGAGGTTGACTTTGATCTGGCTAAAAAGGGCAATCCAGCATCCACCGAGACCAAGCCCGTCAAGCTCAAGGGCCACACACTGCACCCATCTGGCAATAGCTGGCTGTCCTTCCAACCTTACTACAAGATCGACTATACGCTTGCATCCTTCAATGACACCGACGGGGAAGCCGTTAGCGACAGCGCCCCCTACTTTGACGGGAAGCTCAGCACTCGCATCAAGTCGGACTTTGGAGGCTTTAATGTGAACTTCCCACCCAACCAGTCGGACAAGCTGGGCACCAGGAACGTCGACCGTGAGAGTAACAGGGTCTCGATGGGTAACGACAATATCATCCACAACTCCGGGGGTGCTGGGGGCCGGTTTGTCCTTGGCGCTTTCTTGAGCTTCGGCCTAAAGATTGATCTAGGATTGTTCAGCGACCGGCGCCATCTCAACATTCCGATTATCGATGTTTGTTCTGCCTCCATCTAGAGCCCAGTGGGGTTGTTCAAATATTCTTGGCTAATGGGAGTAGATGTCGATGGATTACAGAACGGTCACGGAGTGGAGCTTCTTCCCGTCTCCTGACTTTACCCCTGAGACGTGTCTGAATACTAGCGTTTCGTGGGTTCCCTATACCCGACCCCTTTTTGACCGTATCGAAAAGGCCAGTTAGCTAACACATATCGTATATATAGAACTATCGCACTCCAGAACTACAAAATGGACGACGAGTAAGTCACCATCCTCTGTGGTAAGGATGGTCAACACTAATCTATCTCTGCCCAACAGTAAAACAATTGGCTGGAGCGAGTCTGAAGCTCTTCCCTACATTGTCAGCGATGGCGTAAGTACTGCAGCCCTGTCGCGGAGCACCTTCACTATGCCTTCAACCTCTCTGCAGTGGCGGTTCTAACATGCAACAGCAAGAAAAAGGAGGCGACAGTTCGTGCTACCAGGATCAGCCATCTCTGGGCGCGGATATGGCATGGGGCTACGGCTCCGACTCCAACATCAACCCACTGACGTACATGGATGAGAAAGCCGCCAAGGCAATCGAGGGCTCCGATGAAGAGCTGTCGTGCCCTACCTGCCTGGTTTGTGGCAAGAACCGCAAGACCAACACCCCCTGCTGCGGCTGCGCCAATATGGACCTTGAGCTTGGTGACACTGACATTCCCGACTACGAGAGCTACAAGCCGGAAGTCGACACCGGGGGCCCCTGGCCCTGGCCAGGATATCAGTCAGCGAGCTCGCTGTCCAGGAGGGGACAGCCAGATCCTATGAACGGCCAGCAGTTGTCTAGGCTGGAAAGCCGCATAGATGGCGAAGCGACAATGACAGGCAAGAAAGTCCTCGTCTGTCCCAGGTTCAAAAATGACGGCGAACGAAAGTTGGCGCTATACGGCAAGACGTATGGGTATCCATCGTTTCCGAAAAATGCGCTACACCGATGGGAGGGTATTGAAGGCAACAAATGGGATGACATTTCACGCTACTGGGGCAATACATCCATGTCATGCTCCGACTGGGAGGTCGACGCCCTGCGGCCGCACGACACCGCGTGGATCAGAGACGCAAACGGTTTAGAGGAGGTCCGGGCCAAATATGAGAGTGAGTTTGTTGCAGGCAAGACATTGGCCTTTTTTATCTGACAGATGGTCAACTCACAGCCGAGCACGTCTTCGAAGGCCAGCTCATCGGCGACTTCTTCACAGAATGGCTAAACAAGGGCAAGATTGTAAATCAGAGGCCGACTCCACAAAACCCTACGCCCAAGGTACCCTGTTCCTGGACCGAACAATGGATCCTGAGGGCAGAGACGTCATGGCCTTGGCAGCTGGACGGCAAATCCAGGGCCTTCATCTTCATACTGCTTGCTGAGCTCGGCAACGCCTCTCACCTCGACCGCCTCACAATCTTCAAAGCCCGGCCAAACGGTATGAAGGGGGCCATGTTTGGCGGCAAACAGTCGTCAGCTCTCAGCGCATACACAAAAATGTCATCTGAGCAGAAGCTCCTGGCCACCAAAGAGATGGGTACGTTCTCTTTTCATACTCGTCCCAGCTCTCCCCTCCGTTTCTGACCATGCTCTTTAACTTCAGGCATGGTGTTTCGATACATGAATGACCCGATAATTTGGAAAAAGTTCTGTGATACCTACGAGGCGCTGTACGAGTTGTTTGGGGAATTTGATACCTTCTATGCACAGCAAGGCTCAGGTTTTACGATCCCCTCACTCCAGAAGGAGTGGAAAGAGTTTATCGAGGTAGTCTTGACCTCGATGGTGTCTCGGTCCAAGACTGCATTTGAGCTTCATACCATTATAGCTATTGGGTCAGCCCGCGTTCCTTTTCCCCGTCTTCTGAGGATATGTTCACTAACCACCCAGAAGAGGAATATTTAACTTTGTCCCCAGTATGTCGATTCATGGAATCCACTGGGTGAAGAACATTGCAGTGAACCAGCCCAAGATTCGTATCGATGGGTCGTGCCCGAACCTCGGATCGACTGACAACGGGGCTTAAGGAGAGACAACCAGTAGCGATTGGGCTCGTGACGGTGTGGTTGAGCACCAGGGACACTGATTGTTTTGAAGCCAGTACTTCTCATAGAACTCACATAACTTAAGTATCCTACTCACATGAGGAATCGTTTCTAGCCCTTGTGAGCTTCTCTTTTTTTCTACCCTGGTCTAAATCTGAACAGGCATTTGACCAAGCATGTTGCGGTAGCTAAAACGCATGCGTGATGCTCTGAGGAGTTTATCACATCAGTGCCTGCAAGGCTCGCAAGTTATCGCAGCGTCTGTTTCTGTCGTTATTTCTTGTGCCCAATCATAGTTTGGCTTCAAAGCAGTTGATGGCCATAGAGCCGGTTAACGTCGTCGATTAAAACCATGAGTCTGGCTAGACGTCGCTAAGCCGGGTCAACCCATGAAGCTATTGTGATATTTCGAGTCCTAGCTATAATTTTATCTTTGTGAAATCTTAAACATAGACATCTCATCAATCTTGAGTCATGCAACGCAAGTCAAAGCAGTATTTTTCACAACATAGCGATGCGCCATCCCCCAACAAACTTTATCTCCTAAGAGAAAAGAATTCCCTCCCTGAATTAAAGACACATTCGAGTTTCAGTTCAGAAAAACGTGCTAGCAATAGACGTAAGTGGCTATGTTCTTCTCCGCTAGCCCACGGATCTCGTCGTTAAAGTACTTAAGGGGGCCTTAAGTCTAGCATAGATTTTCAGCATTATAGCCTTATATTACTATAGCCTTAATAGCTATATCGCCTAAGATAAGATTATTATTATTATTACTTTTTAATATTAGCTTTATAATTTATTTTTTTATTTTTAATAAATTTATTATATTATAAAAATATAAGACCTTAAGATATTTTATTTATCTTATTATTTTTTATATAATTTTTTTTATTTATTTTTTTATAAAAATATATTAAAATACTATTATTTTATAAATAAATTATTTATAGCTTAATAGGATTTTATTTTATTTAAAGTAATTAAATTAAATAACTTATAAAGCTTTAATATAAAATATTAATTTAAATTATTTTAAGCCTATATTAAACTTAATATTATTAATATTTAATAATTTAATAAAGATAGAGCTAGGCTTATAGTAAATAGATAAGGGAATAATAATAATATAGCTTAATATAGTTAGTAGGAAGGTCGTTAAGTAGGATAAATCTGCTTGCACTATATGTGTAGGGTAGATGTCAGGGATTGATGAGGGAAAAAAGGTACGTACCCATACCCCGCTTTCTTCCCTCGCATCCGGAGGGGGTAAAAGTGGAGCACAGTCTCCTACCCCCAGTCCCTCCGTGCACGCTCACGTGCAATGCGCATCCCTCCAACTTCCTCATCACAAGTCCATACTTCTGGCATCAGAAAGCATCGACAAAAGATTCCCCCATGGCGGCGGCAAGACCGCCAAACAATGAGCAACCCGAATTATCTCCATCTCATGCAAACAATGCCGGGCCTTTGACACCCCGAGTCCTAGCCTCACACACACCATCAAGCCCATTGTTTCAGCGTGCGCAACGCTTCAACAGAAGCTCGACACTTGATCCTATCGTGAATTCGGATGGCGCGCACGCATATGTGCGTATTCTTGCCGTAATCAAAGCCGTTGTCACCTGGCTGACCCTGGACCGCAGACCAAGCACATTCTCTGTGAGGCTGTCGATGCTAACCAAGACCCTCTCGACATCCGGCCTTTCGTTGACGCGACGATATCATCGTACCCATCTTCGCGCAAGCCAGAGATATATGGTGACCTTGTCAAGCAAGGCCCCAAGCTTCACGCACTCGTCAGCGAAGTTCGTCAACGCCTGAACACGGCCCCTGAGCGTGTGGCAGAGATGGACCGCAAGATCGTCGAGCTCGATCAAGCGTGGGGCGCTGGTGATGAAGTATGGCTGCCTGTTGAGTTTCGTGCCGGGAAGGGAGTTCGAGATCTCGACAAGCTCAACAAGCTACTGCGTGTTACGAAGCTGGCCATATCCAACAGTGTTTCGCTACTTTCGCTTTGGCAGCCGGGAGGTCCCCTTTGGGAGTCTCTAACTGGCAATCCGCCCAAATTCACCAGAGAGGCTGGCAAATCTGCCATTGAAAGATTACGTCAAGACCTATTACGGACTCATGGAGTCAACAGCCGAGCCAGCGAGTTGAGCAGCGAACTGAGAAGCCTGGCCCCTGATGCTATCGTGGAAGACCCGGCAGAGCCTGCGGCATCTGACGATTCGCCACAGAAACATTGCGATCGCTCGGATCCTGATTCTACAGACCCTGAAATGGGTCGTAGAAGGCCTACATTCTCGGCAGACCCCGATATTTCGGACGCCGATGTTTCTCTGGGCAAAGACATTGCCACTCCACACAAGGGCACCCGGGATCAATCACCAGCCACATCAACCCGCTCTCTAGACATGGCCAACTATCAATACATTTCTGATGACGAAGATGGGGACGAGGCGGACAAAACAAAAGGTCAAATGGCCCAGTATGTCGCCAGAAGGCTTCTTGAGCAGCTTCAAGCCGATGTCTGCCTCACTGACGATGTTCTCCACCTTCTCTGTTGTTTCACGCTGGCAAGTCACGATATTGGCTCATCTGCGAAATCGTGCCCACACCTTCTCGATCCTCTCTGGTTTCACACGAAAACGCCATCACCAAGGATGCCAAGCTTTCTTCTCGATGTTGATAACCACAGCGCCCGGGTTGTATACCTTCCCATTCATCTGGATTACAATCATTGGGTCCTCTGTCGGATTATCATTGATGGATCGCGAGCCACCCTTTCCATCTACGACTCTCTGTTGCGACATCCGAGCCAGGATAAGATTTCCAAGTCGTTGGAGCAGTGGTTCTCTCAAACTTTACCCTCCCTACAATTTGAGATCATCACACCGGTATGACATCAGGTCCTTGAGCTACTTTCCATTCCAAACTAACAAACAGTAGGCATGCTCTCAGCAGTCAGACTATACCAGTTGTGGCATCTTTGTAGTCATGAACCTTGAGAGACTCTTGAGAAAGCAGTCCGTCACTGACAGCATTCACGTCTTCAACGAACGGCAGAGATTGCTGTGGCTCCTCCTGTCTGAAGACAGCCGGCATCTTGCACTAAACGACCTCCAACTGGAGACTTTGTCAGCTGCTCGAGTGTTGAGACCGGCTTTGAAGCCACACCAACGGCCCACGGATGAGACATTGACCAAGTCAAACATCCCTAGGACAACGGCACACAGCGCTGATATTTCTTCAAACCAACCGACCTGCGCCATTGAACCCATTCTAGAGATGGGGGATCGACATGAGCCAATCGACATGAGTACCTGCAATGATTTTCATCCTTCCGCTTACGAAAGGTCACCGGCAAGGGTTGGAATAGACCGAGACTTGGTTGGCGGCTGCGAGAATGCTGATCAATCCATCCCTCAAAGCCAGTCCAGTGACATCCCAACTTGCTCACTGGGAACCCCTGCCAAGAGGAAGATATCCCAGAAGCAGGAAGATATACAAGGAACTGGCAACAAAAAGCTATGCAGCCTAGACTCGGCGGATCTGTCGACACTCAGCGACCACTTCCTGCGTGCACTCCATAGAAAGACAGCGTCAGCTGTTGCTGGTTCTGCTGCCCATCTTCAGGATGCCGAAATGGCTCTATCCCAGGCTGAAGGAACTCTTCAAGCAGCCAAAGACGCCATGGAAGCTGCCGAGTTGCTCAAGGACAAAAGTGGTGGCCGAACAGCGAGGTTTCAACAGTGGTTGGAGAAGGCTCCTTCAGATGATCAAGATCCAGATTTCGAAGACGCAATAGTCAGTGCTACCAAAGCATCACAGGCGTACCTGGATCAGTACAGCTTCCGCATCCACAAACGCATCGCCGCAGCAAAGCATGATCTGGTTGGGGCCACACAGGAGGTCGAAAGATGCTCATCTGTTGTTATTGAGTGTAAAAGGCATCTCCAAGTGGCACGAAGCAAGGAAGAGGAGTTTAAAAACATTGAAGGCGTGGTTAGAAGGCTTGTTACAGACTAGGGGGCATTTATTTAGTAATTCCGGTGGCATGCATTTTCAGATAATATGGGGTACCTTGTGGTTAGGTAGACGTGGATGTTAATGTCGCCGCCATGTATGGTCGCTTATGAGTCTTGAGCGTAAATAAACTCTTCAGACGGTTCTGGTGGGCGGCCAAGGCTCCGCATATCTCGTTGAAAGTGAGAATACAGAGCCGGGGTCGAGGATGGCATAGCTAGTTCTTAGGGGAGTAGGGGTCGAACTGCCGCTCCTGTCGTCCTATTATGCCGTATTCCTACGTCTATTACCGTTGCAGCCCTTGCTGTAGATAAGATAAGAGCAGGAAACAGCCTACCTAAACTTATTGCTACGAGGGGGGGAGCCTATACGGACTAACGTACAGTAATTAGTAGTCCGGGTCTGGGCATATGTCTGGTCCCCGCCAATCGAGCACCTCCAACTTGGTATCGCGAAGGGCCCTCTCGACGAACTTATTATAGTGGTAATCCGGGCCCATGTCGTCCACAATGACGCGGAGGATCCGTGATACACCCTGCTTCTTGGCGAGAAGCCACTGAAGGATACGCATCGCATCTTCGCGGCTCGGCCCGTGAGGGTCAAGCCACCAGATGGGGTGCAAAGTATAAATCGGTCATGTATTAATTAAGCTTTTTAAGAACATCAAGTCTGCCGTGTTTCTCCATATCAAGGTTTACTTGTGGTACCTATATAAAAGAGGATCGTTCTTCATACTTGATTCAATAATTTTCTATCCGACAACTTTCATACTACCAACCTCAAGATGGCTCAACTTGAAACGCTTCCGAATGAACTATTCATGCTCATTTTTAGAAATCTATCCTCTCCATTGCACATTTGGGCTTTCGTTAGAGCTTCGCCTGTGGCCCTGGGCCACCTTACCTCCTACCGCCAGCGCTGTATTAGCACCGCCATTGATCAGTTGGAGGCATGGCTCCAGACCCATCCACAGGCAGTCATGGTCTGTCGATTACAGCATATCCAGGAAAAGGATTCTTACCTGGAACCATCCAAGATCAAGTCAGCGGCATGGTCAATCTTGAATTCTCGGCCCGTCATGGATTCCTCAATTCGTCAAAGCAGCCTAAGGTTTCTCTCTGAGCTCTTTATTTTGCAAATCCATGTCAATGAGGTCGCATTGACTTACGCATCTCAAGCTTGGAATGTCCTGCAGAGAGAAGCCGAAGACTATGAGGATCGAATTAACCGACCGCATCCCCCTCATGTCCCTTTCACTCTTAGCAGCACCGAGCTGCTGCGCATTGAGCAAGGATATTTAGAATTCGAGGTGAAGCGCCATTCCTTCCACTACGTCAGGCCAGGTCTAAATATCGGAGAAACGTTGGCAAGCCGCTGGCGGTCAAGTATCATGGGGCGGTATTTTCCTATCCTAAACTCGAAGAAAGGCGCTCCCTATTCTATATTTTGCTACCTTTCCAATGAGTACAAACTACTCATAGATCAAGTTCACAAACCGAACGACGTTCAAAGAGCAAAATTGCTTGCGATAGAAGGACGCCGGGAGGAGGCCAGGACTATAAGACAAATGTTTCCAAACACGATTTCCGGGAATATGTTGATCTTCTACAAAAGAACACGACACCAAGAGCTCCGATATATCACGTTTCTGTGTTCATACGGGGTTTCTCTCCTGGAAAGCATGCAGCGCATGAATACTAAAGATCGGGAACATTTTATCCTCGTGACGTATCTGTCAATCTATTCCCCAGAGATTGAGCTGGCCACGTGTAGAAGCGCAGAAAGTCAGACGTATGAACAAGGGTGTGCGCTTCAGGGGTTGCGGGACGGTCTTTCGGGTCGATGGCACGATCGTTGGATGAGTGGAATGTATTTCTGGGATCGGTCACGCCTACTCACCATTTATGCCCGCGCAGATGTTCCCTGGAGTGTGGCAGTGAGACTATCTCGGAGCCGTTAGGTCGGAGCCGCGCAAAGGGCCCAGTTTACAACCGTCTGTGCCGTCACCACAATATAGATTTTCAGCATTATGGCTTCATATTGCCATGGCCTTCATGGCTGTATCGCTTGGGATGGGATTGTTATTGTCATCGCTTTTCAATGTTGGCTTTGCAGCCTATCCTTCTATTCTCAAAGAACTCGCCATGCTCCGCCGCACTATGAAAATGCAATGCCTTAAAACACCTTGTTCACTTTGTCATCTCTCGTATGATCCTTTCCCCATCTATCTCCCCACAAAGGCGCGTCAAGGTAACGCCACCCCATGGGCGCACCACCCATGGCCCAGCGGGTTTTCATCTCGCTCAGGGTGACTGGGTTGACCAACTCGTAGAGCTCTAGTATAGGGTATCCGAACTTGGATTGCTTCAAGCCCGCATTGAACTCGGCGTTGCCGATGCCCGGTGGTTCAGTAGGAACAGAGCCAGGCTCATGGCGGATAGATGGGGGAATGCTAGCGATATGACTTGATGTGGTTAGTAGGAAGGTCTTCAAGTATAGGTAGGATAAATGCAGCCAACTTACGTGATGGATGCCCGACCTCCTCCCCCAGCTGTTTCATAAAGCCACAGCCGAACAACAACATCCTTCAGCCGATACTTGCGATACTCGTGGTTCTTCTCTCGGCTGATGATATTGGCTAGGTGACCAGGCTTGATGGCAAGAAGAACGTCGGTTTCAATGCGCTCTGACGGGGAGGCACTTGTCGTAGATTTAGGCTTGGGCTTGGGCCTGGCTCTGTTGCGGGGTTTGGCTTTGTTCTGGGCTCGCTTGGCTGCTTTCGATGTTTTTCTCGCCATAGTTGATGTTTGCAGTAGCGAAATGGCAGCGATGATGGAGCAGAGGTATGTATTCCTGGTGATGGGATGGTGTTGGGGTGTTGTGGGTGGTCGCCTTGTGGCGGGAATAAGCAAATGTAAATACGGCAGTTGATCAAAGTTTAGCCTCGAGTCGCGAAACTTCGGATGGCTTGGACAAATCCACGGTATTATGGGCCATGCTCTGGACACGTGAACGTGATGGTGACACCTGAAGAGGCACTTGTGTGTGGGCTATGGCCGGTACTGCTGTAAGTATTCAGTCGACCATGTTTCTCTGCAATGGCACAGCCGGAAATAACGCATGCTGCTCGAAGGGCGAGGTTGCCGTACTTGGGTGATAATTGCTGTCCAAGCAAGTCCCGGTGAGCCACAATGTAGTTCATGAGAGACGGAATGATTGGGTTAGAGAAAAGGTCACGCTGGAAGGTGATTTCGTAAGGGATGCCCGACCAGCTGGAAAGAAGCTGGAATACTCCCTCGTAGTCTGCCATGGTGCACATGGTAATTCATCACACATGCTGTGAAGCCTGGAGCGCGTTTGCCGCGTTGTTCTACTGCGTTACTTTGATTGCTCTTTACCTCATACGGCCTCTATAGACCACTCATGCCGTGCCAGGCCAACAAATGCGCAACATGGTAGAGTGACACTCACTATCACAGTGTTAGCGTAACCGCCAAGTCCCCTGTGGCGCGTGAGCCTTATGACCAATGTTGGAGTGCGTCATCTGCAGCAAGTGCTGCGGGTTTGCTGTATACGTTACCTGCCTAGCAGAGGGTTCACTACGATACGCAAAGCAAGTAACGACTAGAGCTTTTTAATCCCATACATGTCCTACCATTTTCATGTCGCTGTGGGTAACTTACTTGAGAACATGCGTCAGCTGCACGGCGCTATCTACCAGCTTGATCATGAGCAAGTGCGGCGACTCTTCACTCCCCTCAGATAAACACACACCTATGCTTGATATCCATCAGTGTGGTATGGTATAACTGCCACGTAAAAATGACTAAAATGTTTGGAGCGACGGAGGCGGACTGAAATTGAGGGCCAATAGGCGAATACGTCGTGTCTACTTTGACTCACCTCTAAGGCACACGGTAACTAGTTGTCGTTGGGCTGGTATATCCCTCGTGCGGTGAGCTCTCCGCCGAGTGGGCCCTTTCAATACTCACGGCGTTGATCGGATGGTGTCAGGGACAGAAGAATGATTTGGTCGTAGAGCAGGGCAACTTGAGCGAGGTCAGGAACTCAACTGGTGCTCAAATGCATACATTGGATGCCCCGCCTAGTGATCAAGAAATGCCTTCTCATCCCTAGCCAGCAGCTCAGATGTTTTGCTTCCATCGTACCGGCCGAGGAGGCTCAATCTGATGATCTATAGGAGCAAACAGAATCGCTTTCATGCGCACGGATTAGCCTTATACATTAGAATAATTATTAACTCTAGACTTGTCGTTCATCTTTGAGGTAGAACCTTACCTAGAGGTCATTTCTGAGCCTCGCCCACTCGGCCATAGTTTCTTATGCATCATCCTGATCGAATGGCACAATATCAGCAACTGTCGTAGCGGTGCCCATATTGAAATCCTTTGTATAGTGAAGGCATAGTTAAAGCTACCTATATAATATGCTTATCCTATATGCTATGTGAAACCCTATGTGTTATCTATATCCCGCGGTACTAGTTTATGGTGAGAGTAATCCTTTTCCAACGAACCATAACTATCTACCTTGAGAAATAGCTTCAAATCTGCATTCCCATGCCCAGCGCCAATGTCAGTTGCATTACAAAGGCCAGTCTTATCTGTCTCTGTTACCACTGAACTATCCATCATGAGACTTGCCACTACCGGGTCATTAACCGTCTTAACCCTGCAACTTGTCTGTACCGCAAAGAGAAGTAGACCAGAAGCTACCAAGAGCATGTTGATACCAAGCCATAGATACATCCGCCATGCCAGGACCTGTGCTTGTAGCAAAGGGGATGGCTGCCAGACCTCCGCTCGGACTTGGTGCTCTGGATCCGAGAAATAGTCGGTGAGCACACTCCAACTCCCCTGATAAGCTCGAATGAGAGAGTTGCGAAGGTGAACTTCTAAATCGCTGTTTTTCGCTTTGGGATCAGACAAGCCAAGCGCAGCTACTAGACCTTGCACCTCTGGCATTATACTGAAGACTTGCTGGACAAGAATATCTGCTGAGACGGTAGTATTTTTCGCCACGAGAACTCCGGATGAAAGAAGGCATGTCGGATCGGACGATACAGGCATGTGTTCCTGATAACACTGCGTTACTCCGGCAGTAATCTGGAGTTTTGCAACAGCTAAACAATCGGTGTGGTTATTGTCCCAGCTGACATTGATGAGCTTTATCCTATCTGGCAAAGGGTCGAACTCGCTTTTGCCGCTATGGCAGTCGTACTTGTCGCCCTGTCCCTTATTGTCGTTGCGCGAAATATATATTGCAGCATATTTGATTCCAGAGAACAGCTCAGCTGGCGGCAGCTCGGTCTCGGGGGGCGGCAGCCAAGGTGTGTCTTTGAGCAGGGCGGAATTCCCAGATAGAACCTGGGCTAGTGGACCATCTTGTCTCGAGATGTTGAGATATCCGCTTAGAGAATCCTTGACAGCAACTTCTATCCCAGGAGGAAGGGTCATACCATCAGTGACCCACTCGAAATCCTCAATCTTGAAGATAGGTATCGTGGCGTTTTTTACAGCTGTCGCGTTGGGATATGACTTTAATTGTGTGACGATGCGTTGAGCTGAAGATAGATACGGCCCTCCACTCATACTTTCCATAGTTGTAGAAGCGTAACCTGCTGACAGCTTGACCATGCCTTCACGAACAGTCGAGTACCTGGAAAAGAATTGCCAGTTGTGCCGGGGGGATGGTGGACCGCTTAGTGAGATGAATGAATTGGAGGACTGGTAAACTCTCGAAGGGACCCAGGATACGGAACCAGAAGCGATGGGATTGGAGAATTGCGCTGGCCAGGCGAGAAGTAAAATCAGGATCGCCATCGCTCTCGTCCTATCATGGCCGGTGTGTAATGTCGATGAGCGACGAAACATGGTGAGTGTTGGTACTCGCCACGAAATGAGGCGACTGGTGTCGGCGAGGGAGAGACCGTTCTTCTCAAGGAGGATGAAAGCGCACCGCCAAGTTGCAAGCGCCTGCCACGCAGAACAAATAGTCCTGCCGACGACCATAACCACTGAGAGGAGGGTCGTTACATCAGACTGAGTGAGTCTGGTATTGCGGTTGGACGAGCCGTCAATGGCAAAAGAACTGCCGTTGAGCCATTTTACCATATAAAATGCGACGGCGGTGGTGTAAGATAGATAGAGAGGAATCAAGTACCACTCCCGAACAAATTGTAGCCACACGTGTCTACTGCGCGTCTCCACACATACGTGTTTTGTCTTGATGCCATCCACGGCTAAAGAAGGGTGAGCCTTGAGCAACGATTGATGAGAGGCATCATTGAAGTCCATTGGGAAGAATTTCATAAATTAGGTGGTTTGAAGTTTTGCAAGTGAAGTTTATGTTAATAACCCTAACGTTTTCAGCAATATAGCGGCGACGCAATGATCTATTATACCCATTTTTTTTTAAAATAAAACACTCTGCGGTCTAGAACATTTTCGCGGCTGTTATCACATGCAATAATTAGTTGGGCTGTCTGTTTGCAAGCGCCATGTCTCAGAGCATCTGAGCTGCTGCTAAACATAGGCCATGCAGTCATCAATAGTTTATTAAACTCGATTTCAAAATTAGTATAGCGCCTTCCTTGGCGACAAGAGGTGCCACGTCACGTCACATCACAGCCTCGTACATCTGCGACGAGTCAGTTGGCATCTATTCCTGCCATATCCTGGCCGTTTCCTTCCTACTCGGCAGGTGGTACATTCAGCAGCACCTTGCCAGCAGATACAACTGTAAAAGATTAGGAAGAATGACAATGTCTTCTCTCTGATAGACCAATAATTCATTCTGCTCCCAACTTCTAAATCTTCATAAAATGCGCTGCGCCTCTAAACTTGATGTGAATCCTGGAGCCTAGCAAAATTGTTGAGCCAAAAGTGTTGAGTCAACATTTAAAGAACCTAGGATTTCCGTTTAATCCTGTTGGTTATCCTCTGTCAGCCCTTGCATTGCCAGCTGAAAACAGGGATTAGTTATTGGTTCCAATGAATTACTCTCTTTTAAGCCACAGACGTCAAAGATATCATGAGTGAGTATAAGAAGCTGGGAACAACGGTGGCGTTAGGGAGGCTGATGATTACAGTCTAACCCCGGTATGGGATACTTTAGCATTCCAATATAGGCCAATAAAAGGAAATATTGGTTGATGGGAATAGCCATCGGCTTTATCACGATCTTATCTATTAGTTATCCCGACTTTAATTATAATAAAGAATATATTTCTAATATATTATAATATTATATCTTAATATTAATATAATAGCCTTTTTTAAGCCTTTTAGCTACTTATA